>JAGFNQ010000648.1:75645-162174 GCA_024364735.1 Boesenbergia rotunda
TACTCCAAGGCCCACGGTAGTTGACCATTTTCTGCGGGCAATTCTATAAGTTCGCAAAAGTTTACACACAAATAATAATAAAAATATTCTCGTAAACTTAAATACAACTCTTGTTACCGACGTCCGGTGAAGATTGAAGTTCTGGAGCAGCGGGGCGTCGTCGGCTTGAGTTGGCAGCTTTCTGGAGCGTGTCGTGGAAGCAGAAGAGCGTAGAATTGTCGAAGGAATTCGTTTTCTTTGAAGAGAGTCGAGGCCCTCTTTATATAGGGCAGGGGGCGCCCGACATGCTCGGGGCGCCCCCCACGTGGCTGCAGATCCGGCGATGCTCTAGTCAAAGCTGATCTCGTTATCTTCGGGATTGTATTTGACTGGGGCGCCCGACGCGCACGGGGCGCCCGATTGACCGGTCAAACTTTATCACCGAGGCTTCGCGAGGGTGAGCTGCAGCCGCCTTCAGTGGCGTGGCACAGTGGGCGCCCGAGACACGCGGGGCGCCCGACATGCGGCTGCTGTCGGGGCGTTTACCTCTCTGCTGACTTTGGGTTGACTCTGGGGCGCCCGACACATCCGGGGCGCCCTGCTCAGCTACGGCCTCACTCCTTTGAGGCTCTCTGAGCTGCAGAAACACAGTCCTTCGGTCCTGCATCCAGGGTTAGTCCAAAACAGCAAATAATAAGTTAGTTAAAACAGCCTTAGCTGTCTTGGTTCTGACTTTGGATCTCCAAAATGGAGCCCTAGGTCGAACCGACGCCTAATGTTCCCTCGAGGGGAACGCGTCCTCACCTACTCCTCTCGGGAGAGTTTTACCTGGTGCCAACCGGATCCTCCAGTTGGACTTTTGCCCAGCAGTCCTTCGCCAGGTCTTGAGGTATAAAGCTGCCCTTCGCTTGGTGCCTAGCAGCCCTTCGCTAGGTCTTTTCTTCTGGCAGTCCTTCGCCAGTGCCTAGCATTCCTTCGCTAGGGCTTGTCCTGTCTGGCAGTCCTTCGCCAGTGCCTAGCAGTCCTTTGCTAGGGCTTGTCCTGTCTGGCAGTCCTTCGCCAGTGCCTAGCAGTCCTTTGCTAGGGCTTGTCCTGTCTGGCAGTCCTTCGCCAGTGCCTAGCATTCCTTCACTAGGGCTTTTCCTTTACACTCAAGAAACTCGTTAGACAACCATTAACCCTTAACTTTTGAACCTTTTTGCCAATATCAAAACACAGGTTTGACTTGGGTGCATACTGCACCAACAATATCACCCAAATTGCATCGTGTCCATGGGTGGTTCTTGGAAGACCTGTGATAAAGTCCATGGATATTTCTTCTCACTTCCACTCTGGAATGGGAAGTGGCTGTAGAACTCCTCCTGGTCTCTGGTGTTCTGCTTTGACTCTCTGGCAGGTCAAGCAGGTACTGATATATCTGGCCACGTCTCGCTTGAGTCCAGACCACCAGAACCTCTTCTTTAAATCTTGGTACATCTTGGTAGAACCAGGATGCATAGAGTACGGGGTACTGTGGACTTCTTCTAAAATATTCTTTCTTAGTTCCTCATCATTGGGGATGCAAAGGCGGTCTCCAAGATAGAGGATGCCACTGTCTGATACTCGAAACTCTGAATTTTCTGCCTCTTGGATCCCCTGCTTGATCTTCTGGATCTCTGGGTCTTGATCTTGCTTTTCTTGTATATCTTTAAGCAGGGTTGACTCTAGGGTCAATGCAGAAAATTGCCCAACTATTACTTCGACTCCAAAATCCTTTATTTCTTTCTGAAGCGGTGGAGATAGTGATGATAGGGACATCAGTGCTGCACAGGATTTCCTGCTCAGTGCATCTGCCACTTTATTAGCTTTACCTGGGTGGTAGAGGATTTCACAGTCATAATCTTTGACCAACTCTAGCCACCTGCGCTGCCTCATATTCAGGTCCTTCTGAGTGAAGAAGTACTTCAAACTTTGATGGTCTGTGAAGATTCTGCACTGCACTCCATACAGGTAGTGTCTCCAAAGCTTCAGTGCAAAAACCACAGCTGCTAGCTCAAGGTCGTGGGTAGGGTAATTCTTTTCATAGTCCTTGAGCTGTCTGGAGGCGTATGCTATTACCTTACCATCTTGCATGAGGACAGCTCCAAGGCCCATCTTGGATGCATCACTGTAGATGTCAAAGGCCTTGTCACTCTCTGGAACAGTCAAGATGGGAGCACTGGTCAATCTTTTCTTCAGTTCTAGGAAGCTGTGCTCGCATTTATCTGACCACTCAAACTTCTGGTTCTTTCTGGTCAGGGCTGTGAGTGGAGAGACTATTCTGGAAAAGTCCTCCACAAATTTTCTGTAATATCCTGCCAGGCCTAAAAAGCTTCTGATTTCACTGGTATTCTTGGGTCTACACCAGTTGCTGACTGCTTCTATCTTGGCTGGATCAACTTGAATGCCTTCTTTGGATACAATGTGACCTAGGAAGGTCACCTGATCTAGCCAAAACTCACACTTTGAGAATTTTGCATAGAGCTTCTCCTGCTGAAGGATCTGCAGCACTATCCTCAAGTGTGTAGCATGGTCCTCTGGAGTCTGTGAGTATATGAGAATATCATCAATAAATACAATGACGAATTTATCGAGATATTCCCTGAAGATGTGGTTCATCAGCTCCATGAAGACTGCTGGAGCATTGGTTACTCCAAAAGGCATCACTACAAATTCGTAGTGGCCGTATCTTGTCCTGAAGGCCGTCCTGGGGATGTCACTTTCTTTAACCTTTAGCTGATGATACCCAGAACGCAGATCTATCTTCGAGAACACTGTAGCCCCTTTGAGTTGATCAAATAAATCATCTATTCTAGGAAGGGGTACTTGTTCTTGATGGTTACCTTGTTCAGAGCTCTGTAGTCTATGTACAGACGCATAGACCCATCCTTCTTCTTGACGAAAAGTACAGGAGCTCCCCAGGGTGAATGACTCGGGCGAATGAAGCCCTTGTCTAGTAGCTCCTGGAGTTGCTCTTGTAATTCCTTCAACTCTGCTGGAGACATACGATATGGGGCCTTCGAGACCGGACCGGTACCGAGCACTAGCTCGATCTCGAATTCCACTTCTCGGTTGGGAGGTAGTCCAGGTAATTCTTCTGGGAACACTTCTGGATATTCGCAGACTACCCGTACATCCTCCTGCTTGAGTTCTTCCTTTGCTTCTGATTCCACTATGTGTGCAAGAAAACCAGCACACCCTCGCTCTAGCATCTGGTGGGCTGCCAAGGCTGAGAGAAATTTCTGAGTCATCCTCCTTGAGGCTCCTTGAAACTCGAATGGTGGTTCTCCTTCTGGGCTGAAAACCACCTTCCTTCTACGGCAGTCCACTAAAGCGCTGTACTTACTAAGGAAATCCATGCCCAGTATGATGTCGAAGTCCTGCATCGCAAGGACTATCAGATCGACATATAGCTCTCGGTCTGAAATCTTGATTGGCACAGCCCGGAGCCTCTGGGTGGACTCCATGATTTCCCCTGAAGGGAGAGTTGTCAGGAATCTGGACTCCTAACTCTCTGTAGGCACCTGTAACTTACTAGCAAAAGGTACTGATACGAAAGAATGGGTCGCCCCAGTGTCAAACAGTGTAGTAGCTAAATGCTGTAAAATAACTATTTGACCTGTTACGACCGTGGAGGCGCTGGCAGCTTCTTCCTTCGTGAGGGCAAAGACTCTGGCATTGGTTGGAACTAGTGCTGCTTCCAACCCTCCTTGACTGATCTGAGGTCCCCCCAGTATAGTAGGCATGTAATGTAACTGAGGCTGGCCTCCATACTGTACGGACTGCTGAGGAAGTACCTTGAACTTGTTTGGGCAGTCTTTGGATCTGTGTCCCTCTTGTCCACATGAATAGCATCCAGTTACACCCAAAAGGCATGCTCCTGGATGGTTCCTCCCACACTTAGGACAAGGTGGATACCTAGCTTGCTTATTCTCTGGTTTTCCTTTCTGGCTGCCAGGCCACTGCTTCCTTTTGTGGTTCTTGTTCTTCCAGTTCTGGCTATTTGGCTGAGGCTTCTGGCCTCCTATTGTCTTGTTCTCAATCAGGACTGGCTTCTGCTGTGCTTGCTGTGCCTTGATGCTATTCAGGTAGTGCTCTGAGATTAGAGCACTACTGACCAACTCCTCGCTGGTCTGGGGTCGGTGCATCCCACTGTTCACGTTGAGTGCTATCTCAGGGTTCAGCATGCGGAGCATCAGTCTGACTCGCTCCTTCTCTGTGCTGACTAGCTCTGGGCAGAGGCGAGCTAGTCTGTTGAACTTTGCGACTGCTTCTCCCACTGGTAGGCTACCTTGTCTGAACTCCATGAAGTCCTCGTAGTGCTTGTTGGTAACCCGCATGTGGAAGAATTCCTCATAGAACTCTTGCTCGAAATCTGCCCAGCTCATCTGGTTGACTATCCTCTTACTCTTGACTCACTCCCACCACATACGAGCATCTCCAGTTAGGCAGAAGGAGGCACATTTGACCTTCTCGACTTCTGGCCAGTCAAGAAGCTCCATCGTGCTCTCTAAAGTCTTGAACCAAGCCTGGGCATCCCAGGGCTCAGTCGTGCCTGAGAAGCCTTCGGGTTTCAGCCTCTGCCACTGGACGAGGTATGCTTCTTGTCTTCGGTTCACGGCAGGGGTCTCCTGTGTGACTGGTGGAACTTCAGCCACCACTGGAGTTCCCACTCCTGCTGTGGGTGGTGTAGGGGGCACTGGGTGCTCATTCGCCATCAGTGTGGCGATGGTCTTCTGTTGTTCTGCCATCTGAGCTTGCATTTGAGCAATGACTGCCATCAGGTCTGGCTGTTCTGTGCCAGGCTCATTGTTATCTTGAACTGGGGTTCCGTTCCTTGCATTAGGAGCTCGGCCTCTTCTTGCCATCTAATAATGTATAAGGAAACAAGAAATCACTACTACTTCTCTAGGTATAAACTTATCTTCTTACTTAGTATCCTAATGTCCATTCTAGGGATTAAACATGATTCCGTGATACTAAGGGATTAAACATGCTTCCTTGTTCTATGCACATGTGAGTAGTACTTAAGCATTTCTCTATACTGCAATTAAATAAAGGAGTAATAGAAAAACTGAAACTTAAAGCTTTCTTACTTAAAGACGGCAAGGTTGATGCTGATGTGTGTGTGATGCTGGAGAATGGGAACTGCTCTGATACCAACCTGTAGCGACCCGCCTTCTCTGCCTTAGACGGATCGTTACTTTTGTCTACTCCTCGACTTCTAATGCACGACTAAAAATGCGGAAATCTTTTTTTTTCTTTTAAATTCATCTAAGAATGATATTCTAACTTAAGTAGTCATGCATGATACCATGTCACACTTTCTTCTCAAAAACTCATAAAATGATACATATTGAAACCTGCCTCGCCCAACTCAGCTTTCGGGTATCAGTCGACTGATACTATATCAGTCGACTGATAAGCCTGAAATCTGAATTTTCAGGTTTCGGCACTTGCTTCAAAACTCCACCAAACCTATACTTTCGAGCCATATAGAATCATGACACCATTTCTATACTCTATGCCAGTTTCCTAAACAATTTAGCCAATCAAAATGAATCCATAGACTTGAAATTAGGACTTTTGCGGAAGAAAATAAGCTATTCAAGTTTATATGAACTTTAACATTAGAGTTTGTACCAATCTTGACTCCTATGCATTCATAAAACCAAATACATGTTCTATAACCTTGCTAAGGCATTATGAAATGTGAATGTAACTTTTCTAAACATATTTAAGCAATAAAAACTTGATTCAAAGAGAAATTGATACTATCTTGGCACATGCATCTAATTCTCTAACAAAGTATCAATATTTCCAACTACTCACACTTCTACTCATCCAACGCAATCATAAGGATATGTATGCTAAATGAAATGACATGAAATCTTTACTCTAAGAAATTGAGCATGTAAAACTATCCAAAGCTTAAATGTTCGCTAAACTCCATAAAGCAAGAACTTGAAATTTGAATAAACTATAACATTGTAATTCAAATAACTAAATTGTCTCGTCTCAAAGATCTCTCCAAAATCAGCCACCACACACACTTTACTCAGCACCGCCTCGTCGCCTTCCTTCAGAATTGCTTGCCTTTACCTTTATCTGCAGTAAGAGGAAATGCAACTAGTAAGCAAAAAGCTTAGTAAGTACTATCTAGCTCACGAAATCTCGAAATGTGCAAACATGCTTCTTGAACAATATGAAAATCATATGAGATACTTATATGCTTGAAAGAAAACTAAGAACATGTATAACTCAAAACATGCATACTCAAGCATTAATAAATCTCAATTTACTTTTCTTGGCTCAACTTGAAACTTTAGCTATTCTTTAACTTTTTGAAAACTCTTTAAACTTTAGAAACTTTGCTAAAGCATATACTTGAAAATAATAATCACTTGGATCCACTGAAGACGTAAGTACCATCTCATGCGCGTTCCCTAAAAGGTTGGGGTAGCGAGCCACCAATCCTAATAGAGCAGACCTTGGTCTACCAGGGCCAAGACCTTGGAATTGGACACCTGGATTTCTTTAACGACGCCCTTGGACGCCGGGTACTGGCCTTAGAAAATAAAATAGCTTTTCTTTCTTTTCTTTCTTATCTGTAAATGCCTTGGCATTTTCTCGAGCACCTTGCGTGCTAAAATCCCTAAGTCTTGACTTTTAGGGATTTCTTAAGGCCTTGGCCTTTTCTTTTCTTATCTTTATCTTCTCTTTTCTTTTCTCATAGCTTTTCTTGGACCCTAATCTCATATAGGGCACTCAATAAAATATATAAGCATATAATAAACTAAGATCACATGCAAAAATCTTAACAAGAAGTAAATATCTCTTTTAAAAACTTTTAAGGGAAATTCTTGCGGAAAAACCGCCTCTTACTGCAGGTGAGCAGTACTTACATTGATATCTTGGACTTACAACCAAGATTGACGTCTAGGACTCGGAAGAAACTTGAGATCTCGGAGAATTCTTCGCGCCTACGCGTTCTCCTAGTCGCGGGGATTCCGAATATTGGAAGATCTCTTGGAGGAGAGCCTTGGCCGGCCCCCTAGAGCTTGGTGTTGTTTCGCCCAAGAGAGGGGAGGTCGGCGTGAGGGTTTGGAGAGGAGAGAAATAAAACTTCTCTCTTTAATTACCTATTTATACTTATGGGGGGCGGATTAACCTAACTACACCTTAAATATATTTCTCTCCATCTTTTGTTGTGCTTGATACCCTAGCCCAGCCGGTCGCGTTCGCTTCTGGTCTCCTGGTGGTCGCGGGTTCGAACCCCCGGCTGCCCTTAAATGTTTTTCTTTTTTTTTATATACTAAACGGACTCGAAAAATTCCATAAAAATATTCTAAAAATCCCTAAAAATATCTAGAATATTTCTAAACCATTTTTAAATAATTCAAAGGACTTTAAGGACTAAAAATGGAAATTTTGGGGCGTTACAGCTACAAACCCAAGATCGTCCAATCTAAAGGCAAGAAGGAATCCAAAACTATCAACGTTTGCATCAAAATCATGGAAGAAAACCCGATCAAAAACCCTAACTCACCTCTACTCGTCGGTGAAAATGAGGAGTCGGCGGTTAGGTCAAAGTTTCCCCCATCCGCGTCTCTCCCCAACGAGAAGATGAGGTACGCGACCATCTTCGGTGTTCTGCTCAGCCGAAAGTGATCGAGATCGGCCACTTCCGTCGATCGCCAACAGCTCTGGGCGGAGAAGAAGAGGATGAGGAAGGGGCTCGTGCGATTTGGGCAGAAAGAAAAGGAATCGACCGATTGGTTGACCTAGGGATCACGAAGGAAAATAAAAGAAATAGCTCGGTTTTGGCTTGGGTTGCACCGATATGGGTGGGAGGGCTTTTTACTGAAAAGCCCTAAATTTTTCCAAAATTCCAAACCCTACCCTTAGTATAAGGGTTTGAGCATTTAAGCCCTTAATTTAGTTTCTTTTGCCATTTAGCCCTCTGAGTTTCCATATTTTAACAATTTCTTTGATTTACCAGTCGGCGAGATTTATTTGTTAAATCAATAGGCCCGGTAAATTAGGAAATAATATTATTTGTATGGTGTGTCATTGATTAAAGAAGGAAACCGTGTCCTGATGCATCAGGATGATGATGTCCCCTTGAGGAGCTCATAAAGTTCGTCATGTAAATCCTGCAGGTGGACTTGGTCCAACATAATGATAAAGTTGAGTGGTACGACTCATGGAGTTAGATATTAATTAATTAAATTGTCAGTAATTTTTATTAATTAATGGACATTTGAGATCTTAAACACGGAGAAAATTTGTACACATAATAGATGGAACCCATATTTAATTATTGGGGTTGGTGAGGTAGTTCAATGATAATCCTTTAGTGGATTGGATTATTATTAATGGATCGGGCTTCGATCCATTAGGAGGCCAAGACCCAACTCCTCCTTATGGTCCCTATTGTAGTTTATAAATACCTCGAGTCATGAGACCACGACATACAATTAATCACAACTTAAATCCTAAGCCTTCTATTCTCTCCTCTCATCCTCTCTCTCCTAGGGTTAGGGTTACGCCGGCGGGTAGAAGCAGGAAGAAGCTTTCTTTCTTCTTCCTCTCATCTCTCCATCTCTTCTTCTTTAGTGGCCAGTGACCTCAGGCTAAGGGAGGAGATCTTCTTCTCCTTTGTGGCGTGCGGCGGGAAGAAGAGAAGAAGAAGGAGTTGGCGGCGCAAGGAGGAGAGTTCTCTCCTTTGTGGTGCTCGGCACTGCAAGCAAGGGAGAGGAGAAGAGGGTGGCTAGATCTTATGTTTCCTTCTTTTCTTCTTCTTCATCTTTTTCTACTTCCTCCCTTTCATCACACAAGGAGGCTAGGATTTTGGCGCAAGCAAGAAGAAAGGAGAAGGGAGCTAGGGTTGTGCCTTGGTGACTTTTTTTCTTGGAAGACCGTCGCCCACATGACGTCCAAGAAGAGGATAGGACATACAATAGAAGATCGTGAGGTAAACAAGAGGTATACTTCTTGTTTAGTTCCTTTTGTTCTTATTTAATTATTGTATGTTAATTATTAACATGGACCCCGATGATAAACACAAAAATCGGCAATCTATTCATCGTCTATTCAGCTGCTAGTCGACTAGATGAGTTAGATTGCTTAAACAATAAGTTTGTTCAAGCGGTCACTCAAGTTGATTAGTACGATGATGAATCGGTTGTTTGGGTGATTCATCTCCATCTGGATTTATTTTAATTAATAAAATTTTAATCCGGGGACATGGAGAGGATTCCCATGGATAAACGAAACCAACACTACCAACCTTAGAATAAGAAATACATGAAGAAAGTGACAGTAATTGAAACCATCAACTACACATTGCCAAAGTTTAGGCTCGTTTGAGCACGTAGCAGCGTTGTGTCATTGTCATGTCATTGAGGCTTGAGTGTAGCAGAGTGTCATCATTTAAGAAGCATAATGAAGCTTGAATGTTGAAGGAATGAATGAAGATGACTCTGATTAAAGCCTTCTTTTATAGCCTGATCCAGACACCTGGATAAGATAGAGACACCTCTAGCATCCTTTATGATCTGAACTCCTCATTGTAATAAGTCTTCTAATACAAGCACGTCGATTTTCATGCGCTTGGATATGATATAGGCTCTTGGATCCCATTTTCCAACTTGTTCCATTAGTTAACTTCCTACATCACTATGTCTGTGTGTAAAACTCAAACATGAGTGTGTGTCTGTATGTGTGTATATATATATAACTCAAACATGAGTATAATTGATAGCTCTTTGAGCTATCCGATCTCAACTATAAATCTCCATGAGATCTTTAGTTGAACTGATGCCTACTGCTCTCATTTTGAGAGCGTGCCCTCATCACTCCACTTGGGAGAGTTTACTTGATGACATGTTTGGTCCACCCAGCCTACTTGGACTTTTGCTTAGCCTGACCTTGACCCTCAGGGCTTTTCACTAAACCTTCGATCGTTGACCTGTCTAGATTTCCGTCTAGTCTCATTGACCCACAAGACTTGTCGCCTGGTGTCCTCAACCCCTAGGGCTTCCTACCTAATGTCCAAGATTTGCTAAAACTTTCACCTAATCCCTCCGACTAGGACTTCATTGCCTAGTCATAACTAGGGCATTCCCTTGCCTAGCCATAACTAGGACTTTCTTTACCTAGCCACAACTACGACTTTATTATAAGCTCAACTACAAGATCAAATACAGCTTAACACAATAACCACAAAACTAAAAAATAGAAATAGCCATAGAGTTAATACAAGTCCAAGACATATTAATACAATTCCAAGATCATAAAACCAACAATACTCTCGATGTGAAATGAATTTGGTAGTCAGGATACTCAAAGCGACTCCATATCATCTACATGCTACCTAGCGAAAACAAAAACATACAAATTATTGGTGAGTCCTATTGAGGCAATCTAAGGTCCAGAGTGACCTTGTGTTTTGATGTTTGGGCAAAGGGTTTAAGTTAGGTTTTCCCTTGTGTACTAATATGGGTATGTGAGTGTGCAGGTTGTACAGGTTTACACATATTGACTTGGCTGGACGACTTCGGTATGGTGAAGGGTTGCATGGAGACAAGATGAAGGCTTGTGTGCACCCGAGGAACCTGATATAGCAGGGATGATGAGTCGAGGGGTGCAGACTTTGAGGCGTACATGAAGGATGACATGGAGACAAGCTGGAGGCTTGTGTGCATACAAGGGACGAGGGCCGAAGATGAAGAGGGCGCGAAGGCAATAGTCAAGGCTGCTAGTGAAGAGTCAGCTAAGGCAAGGGACAAGAGTCGAGGGAAGATGACTCCAAGGGCAAGCTGAGAAGTGGACTTCAAAGGGCACACGTGAAGGGTGGCATGGAGGCAGGTCGAGGACTTGCGTGCGCATCTGAGAGACGATAGCCGGTGGAAGAGGACTTCAAGGAGCAAGCCAAGGGAGAATGCTTGAAGGCACATGTCGACGAGGGTCAAGAGAGTGAGGAAGAGTGTTTGTAGAGGCTGGGCAGTCGACTGATGTTATAACAGTCGACTGCCAGCGCAAACAGAAACTCACAGTAGGTTCTGGACCATGGGTCAGTCGACTGCCATTTTGGCAGTCGACTGGTAGGTGGCTGGTAAGCTGGCAAATTCGAACGTTGGGGGTGTCAATGGTCGAATTTGGCTGGCACCAGTCGACTGCCCTGGGGGCAGTCGACTGGTAGTGAGAAATCAATCCCGAGTCCTATTTAAAGAGGACTTCGTGGTGACTGAGTTTCTTGACGAAACTCGCTTGGGTAAAGTGAGTTAGTAGTCTCTTATGCCCAGATAGTGTCCAAGGTGTTGTGGCAAGGTTTCTCCACCCACAAGGAGCGACGAGGGCTAGCCAGAGGTTATCCGGGGATTGATCCAACGACGGATTCTTGGATTAGTCACCCGTCTGGGGTGGATACCAAGTAAAATCTCTTTGTTAGCGTTGTTTGTTCTTTTTATTATTGTTTCCGCTGTGCAACTAACAACGCAGGTACAAGATAGATCCAAAAAATGCTATTCACCCCCCTCTAGTGTACGGAATCGATCCTACAATTGGTATCAGAGCGAAGGACTGCTCTTGGTCGGACTAACCACCGAGGGATCAACTGCTAGAGGAAGAAAAACATGGAAGACCGGTTGGGGGAGGACATCAACACACCACCATCCTATAATAATGAAGAATTCGATCTTTGGAAGACAAGGATGGAAAATTGGCTAGGGATGGATTGAGAATGTAGAATGACCATTGAAGACCCATTCGAAATTACCAAGGACAAGCATGGCAAAAAGCTCCGCCCTAGATATTGGACAAGTGAACAACAAGAACAAGCTAGGGCCAATGAGAAGGTAATAAATATTTTGATTAATATCTTGCCTACTAATGCTTTGAGTTGTGTAGGTAAATATCAAAATGCATATGAATTGTGGAGCAAATTGAAAGAAATTCATGAGAAACCTACACAATCTCAAGAGTCCAAAGAGATGAGTCAAATGGGTCAAGAAGAAGAAAAAGGAGAAGAATTGACCATCCCATCAAGTGAAGTGGAAGAAGAAAGTGAGAGGTCATCTACCTCATCTAGAGAAGAGGAGGAGGTCACCATCTCAAGAATTGAGGGGGAGGAGAGACCCTCGTCAATACCGAAACAAGAGAAGGCATCTACTTCATCCAAGGTTGAAGAAGAAGTCAACCTAGCCTTCGCCTCTACCTCCACCAAAGCAAGAGCCAAGGACCACATTATATGCTTTGGTTGCAACGAGAAGGGGCACTACAAGGACAAGTGCCCAAAAGGTAAAATCTAAACCTATTTCAATTCATTTAAATTCTAACATGAAGTGTAGGATTGGAGAAGCCCAAGAGAAGAAGAAAAGAATTAGATGCTTCACGTGTGGTGAGCTAGGGCACTACCACACCAAGTGCCCAAAGAGAGGAGAGCTCAAGAAGATGGAGCACTAGAGTAGATGGGAGGAAGAGCAAAGGAAGAAGAGAAGCTCACAACGAGGAGGAACTCCAAGGGTAAGGGAGGTAATTTCTAACCCTAGGTTAATGTGCAATTTAAATTCAAAATCCTCCTTGCATGATAAAAATAGAATTAACCATTCATCCATGCATGCTTGTATTAATGAAAATTGTCTGCTTGTGCATAATCATGGTTTTAGATATAATGATAGGACTAGGGCTAACAAGGTAGATCAAAACTCTAGGAAAAACATGCATTATGATAGACCTAAGACTTTTGTATCTGAGGATCATGGCACTAAGCCCAAGAAGGGAAGGAATGTGCCTAGAAAGGAGGGTAGGTCTAGAAATGTCCAAAGTGGACATATGGATTCTAGGTTTAGGAACGTAGAAAGGGAAAATCAAGCTTTAAGGGAAAAGCTTGATAGGTTAGAGAAAACCCTAGAGAGATTCACTATTGGATCTAAGGGTTTAGATATGATGTTGGGTGGTTTAAACCGCACCAATGATAGATCGGGGTTGGGATACCGATCTAAGAACTTCCATGCCAAGGGAAAGGAATATGCTAGGGTAGCATATGATTATGGAAAGAAGGGGGAGGGCAAAAATGATAAAGGGGTGCCATTTAAAGGAAAAAAGAAATGACTTAACCAAAGACAAGGTGTCTAAGGTTAAGAGGGTTGAGTTTGTAGGCCATGAGTCACCGGAGGTACACCGGTGTGGCCTAGTGATGGTTGAGTTACCTAGGGAGGTGGCTAGGGCTAAGAGCTCTAGGGGGAGCTCTAGGAGCCTTTGGGATATATGGTGAATGGACTTTGGGAGGGGTGCTCCTAAAGGTCTAGATGGACCATGGAGTGTGCCAAAAGAATTGGAGACGGACTTGAGTCTCAATTCTTGAGTTTTGGCATAGTGTTGTTAAGTTTCATGCATGAAAATATGACATTGGGGTCATATTGCATGAAAATTGATTTTTGATGTGTTATTGCCATGTAAATCAATGCTAGGGATGCATTGTGGGGTGGCATGGGCAAAAACATCAAGAGGAAACCAAAACTAGGACTTTAGGTCAAGGTTTGATTGAAGTTTTTGGCTAGTTTTGATTTTTGTGTCAAACTTAGGAATGATGATAGATACATTTTGGAATGTATTTTTCCAAAGTAAACATGGGTACCACAAACCTCTCCACAAAATTTGGGAATTTTTGGAGATTTATGAAATTTTTGGTGCATTTCTGAATTTCGTCAGAAATGTTGAAATTTCAGACTTTCAGAGTATCAGTCGACTGCCATTTTGGCAGTCGACTGGTCAAGGCTGATTTTTGTATCATTAGCTGGTTTGGGGTCCAAATGATGCAAAACAAGTATATGGGGGGCTAGTATACATTGTTTATGGTCATTGGGGATTAAAAGAACCGATAATTGGGATATTGTTGGGTTCTTTTTGATGTTAGGCAAAGGGGGAGAAGTGTTGGGTTTAAGTTGGAAAACCAAACACACCTTTGCTAGAAACCCTAGGTTTAGGGGGAGCTAAAATAGAGGGGGAGCATGGTTGCTCCATCCTTGGCGTAAGGGGAACCTTGGAGAGGTTCTTAAAAAGCCTTTGTAAGTCCAATGTAGGGGGAGCTTTGGAGAAGCTTTAAAAATCCCATTTTGGTGAAAATTCCTAATTTTAGGGAGTTAGGTGTAGAAATTCCTAACTTGGTGGGTTAGGTGTGGGATGCCTTGGGATAGGATCCATGTATGCATTGCATATGGATTTATTTAGCATTGTTTTTGCTATTCTTTATTACTATCTGTTTCCCTAACTTAAACGTATTGCCAAACATCAAAAAGGGGGAGATTGTTGAGACAATCTAAGGTCCAGAGTGACCTTGTGTTTTGATATTTGGGCAAAGGGTTTAAGTTAGGTTTTCCCTTATGTACTAATATGGGTATGTGAGTGTGCAGGTTGTACAGGTTTACACATATTGACTTGGCTGGACGGCTTCGGTATGGTGAAGGGTTGCATGGAGATAAGCTGAAGGCTTGTGTGCACCCGAGGGACCTGATATAGCAGGGATGATGAGCCGAGGGGTGCAGACTTCGAGGCATATGTGAAGGATGACATGGAGACAAGCTGGAGGCTTGTGTGCATCCAAGGGACGAGGGCCGAAGATGAAGAGGGCACGAAGGCAATAGTCAAGGCTGCTAGTGAAGAGCCAGCTAAGGCAAGGGACAAGAGCCGAGGGAAGATGACTCCAAGGGCAAGCTGAGAAGTGGACTTTAAAGGGCACACGTGAAGGGTGGCATGGAGGCAGGTCGAGGACTTGCGTGCACATCCGAGGGACGATAGCCGGTGGAAGAGGACTTCAAGGAGCAAGCCAAGGGAGAATGCTTGAAGGCACATGTCGACGAGAGTCAAGAGAGTGAGGAAGAGTGTTTGTAGAGGCTGAGCAGTCGACTGGTGTTATAACAGTCGACTGCCAGCGCAAACAGAAACTCACAGTAGGTTCTGGACCATGGGCCAGTCGACTGCCATTTTGGCAGTCGACTGGTAGGTGGCTGGTAAGCTGGCAAATTCGAACGTTGGGGGTGTCAACAGTCGAATTTGGCTAGCACCAGTCGACTGCCCTGGGAGCAGTCGACTGGTAGCGAGAAATCAACCCCGAGTCCTATTTAAAGAGGACTTCATGGTGACTGAGTTTCTTGACGAAACTCGCTTGGGTAAAGTGAGTTAGTAGTCTCTTATGCCCAGATAGTGTCCAAGGTGTTGTGGCGAGGTTTCTCCATCCACAAGGAGCGACGAGGGCTAGCCGGAGGTTATCCGGGGATTGATCCACCGACGGATTCTTGGATTAGTCACCTGTCCGGGGTGGATACCAAGTGAATTCTCTTTGTTAGCGTTGTTTGTTCTTTTTATTATTGTTTCCGCTGTGCAACTAACAACGCAGGTACAAGAAAGATCCGAAAAATACTATTCACCCCCCTCTAGCGTACGGAATCGATCCTACAAGTCCAAGTGACTTAGTGGGTAATAAAGAAATAGATAGAGTATGGAGAAAATACTGTAGGGAGATCAAGCATATACAGTCTCATATGTAGTAACAGAATATGAACAAAATCATAACTAACATAATAAATACACATGCAGGCACCATTCTAACATGTATGGTACAATGCTCAGTATAACTTGAAATATGCAACATATTAGCTCAAAACCACTAGAACAACAACAAATGCATAATAAACATAATGCATAAACCTGCATGTGCATGCCATCCATATGCATCATATCATGACTCAAACAAATGTAGCAAATACAAATAAATGCAACAATGCATCATATGCACATGATGCAATGACATGTGGCACTCCCTTTCACCATTCAAGCTATTATCACATAACAACTGTGTGGCTGGGTTGGAAGGGCAGTAACAACTGTACGCACTCCAACTATCACTACTCTGAGTGGTAGAGTGAATAGGATGTTGGGAGAAAAAATCACTCTGGGACCCAAAAAACCTCGGGGGAATAAAACATTCTATATAACTCCCAAAAAACCAAGCAGAGAGTCAACTGCTTACACACATATTCTGCTATCACTAACCCTAAGTGGTCGGGTGGGCACGATAGAGGCAATTGTTCGAACTATGACACCACTATCCTAAGTGGCTGAGTGGGAGGTATATGACTGACGATGGCCTCAGACCACAAGGGAGTCTCTAATTGCCAACATGGAATAGTGAAAGGATAGTGCATGATACTAATTCTCAATATCCCAAGCCAGATTTATTAGTGCAGTTTGCACTAATGATCAAACTTACGTTTTGTTGTATGATAAATGGTTAAATTTAGGGTTGTTGTTATTTAACCTTATTACCGAGTGTGCAGGATTGAAAGGCTTAGAATCTGACACCAGACTGAAGTCTAGAATGGTTGAGTCTTGGCAGGAAGTCCAGATGGGGCCGTGATGACTGCCCCACAACTAGTGTCACGAATGAGCCTCAAATTGTTTAATTCTCGAAATCCCAAAGCTCACAAAGTAAACGTATAATATAGGGGCCTCAGGTCATATTTTCCCAAGGGCTAGTCAATGTTTAGATTGAGATTAAGCTTAGTGTTTCCTTTTCTTTGGGGTTTTTGATTTCCAATTGGAGTGGTTGGTCTTTTTTTAAAAGTACTTTACTCGCTGAATGAAAAGCAAAGATTAAAACAAATTGATTCATATAAACCTAAGCTAAGCAATACTGAAATGAAATTGCTATAAATGTCTCACAAATTCAAACTCGAATTCATCATCAAAAACTTAAGCTCAACCAAAGTGCATTAAAAGAGAATTGCTACCAATTAACAATGTCCAACTATACTAATTAAACTAATTGAAGCAAAAGAGGAGAAACAGACTCTAGAACAAATACTATAACAGGCTAACATTCAAGAACTAAAATGCAGAAATAAAAGTACAATCAACTAAATACCTACAGGAATCAAAGTGGACAAAACAAATTCATTCTAATCTAAAGCAAGGTAACATTAATCTATAAGCTTCTTGCAGCATATGAATTCATTAAGAAATTCTATAAAACAAAGTTGCAGAATTGAAATATACTAAGCTAGACCCTTGAATTCATTGAATCAATTCAAAATTCACGTCTTGCCGTGACACAAGAGATGTAATCAAATTCTCAATTCCAGAAATTAGTAAAGAAGATGAAGGATGTTTTTCGAACTTAAAGTCGATTGAATTTGACAATCTGTAATCGAAAAATAAACTCTCTCAAACAAAAATCAAACCAAATCCATTTCTCTGCTATAGATCTGAAACCCAATGTGTTGTTTTGCTGTGATGATGATTAGAATAGAGTCGACAGCCACCAGAGAACCTCTCTGATGATCGTTGATGATGGAACTGTGATTTAATCTCGCCGTCATGGCCTCTCTGGCAAATTTGACAAGAAATGTGCAGAAAAATAGAACATGCGTAAACTCGATGTCAAAACCCTCGACGCCACAATTTCAGCTGTTGAATGTTATCCAAACAATGCCTTGATACTTCCTCACTAATCCTGAAGCTTGGAAGGGAAGAAGAATGCGAGATCAGAGCCTGCGATGAAGAAGAACGTGATGAACAATAGCGCAAGCCACTGTTCATCCGTATGAATTCTGGTTTTAATGTGCTTGCTTGAATGGGGTTTATATCATGGGTTTGGTTTGGGACTAAGGGAAATTAAGGATTGTGTAGGGTGGTTTGACATGGGTTGAGCTTGGTTTTTTTTTAAGTCCTTGATGAGGCTTAGAGCAATTTGATTTCCTTATTAGATGACTCCATATGCTTTGCCTTGACCTTGTGCCCACTTGATTCAATTTAAATGTCCCTACAATGGCCAACTTCAAATTTGTGAGAAATAATGTGATAAATGGGAAAATTTTGCACTTAAGCTAAAAAATAGTCTCCACTTAAAGCATGGCAAAAAAAAATGTAATATAGAATATAGAGTTAACCAAACTACCAATCATGACTCCAAAAGATTGTGCCAAATGGTAGTTTGTCAAATCCCTCACACTTATCCTTGAATGTCTCGGGCAAGTAAACAAAACTAAGAAACAACTAATGTTGTACCTCTCAATTCATTCTCAATCATACTTAGAAGACAAACAAAAGAAAGTTACCTAGGATTGTCAAATCACAAGACCCAAGCACAATGGACTCAACTCTTATTCTTGATTAACAACATAATGACCATCATCCATCTTGAATCAATTGAGATGAATCTTGCACACTAATCCTCTCAAGGGAATTTTTGGTGGCTCTCAACCTAATTTCTAACTTATGATAAAAATGAAGCTCACTCAAGCTACTCATATATCATGCAATACCATATGCTTGCTCATCTTCTACTCTCCACTACTATCCTTGATATAGAATTCATAGTTATAAAAGCTTATTAGGATTTTGCAAGGTAACCATGAACTAAGACAGACAAGGATTGGGTGTTAGAAAAGAAATAAAGAAAAGAATAGCTTAATGTAATTGTGGAAGACATGGGCACAGCAGAGTGTTACATAACGAAATTTGCCTTTCTCCTTTATTTCTTCTCTAATCCTACCGGTCACTGTGAATGCTTACAATTCTACCTTTCCTAATTTCTGAAGTGTCAGGAAGTATCTTACAGTTTCAAAGTTTTTTCATCCCTTTTCGATTTAGCTAAACCATGGATCAACTTTACAATTCAGAAGACTACCCATCTATTTCAGCTCAGTTTCGTTCCCCGAGCACACTAATTTGACAATTTCTGCAACTATCTCAATAACAATTTGACACTTCCTACTATAATTCAGTTGTTTTCATCCAATTTTGATTTAATGATAACATTTGTTAGCATGACAACAACAGATTAAGTCATATTCTCCTTGGCTCTAATGACTACCTAAGATCCTAGGCACACCACTTTATACTTGATACTTCCTTGTTCTTTTATTATCTACCAACATAAATTCAGCCTTCAAGTATTTTAGCATTTCCAATTCTAATCCATAACTTCAAAATTCAGATCTATTAAGATGCTCTATTTTGAGTAATCATCCCTTGAAGTAAGAACACCAATGAACCTATTTAAAATTGAATGCTTCTCTCTAAATGTCATTGATGAGAGACTTGTATTTTGGTACCCCAGTTAGTTTTGATGTGATCAACTAGGTTAAGTTAGGTCCTGTGTTGTCTAATCCTTTTGCTAAGTGTGCAGGAGCTTAGGTACAGAGTACGTCGAGAGTAAGATGTAGCGGACGAGAAGGATTGTGCAGTGAAGTGAGCAGACGAGCTCGGTGCAATCCGAGGGACGCAGAAGCTGTGGAAGAGTACGCCAGTGGATCGAGAAGGACGTGCGCGATGTCTAAGGGACGGGAAGTCGGGAGGAAGCACGCTAGAGGGATGAAAGGCCGGAGATGGGTTCAGGTGAGCTTAACCTTGGTTGGCCAGAAATCGCCTAGAAGATGAAGAACCAAAAGAAAGCATCTGTTGCCTCCTAGGTGCCTGAAAAGGTTCAGACGCCCGAGATTCCAAGTACTTGATAAGTATCGGCACCTCAATAGAGGTGTTTTAGCGGATGTGGAAGCTGAGCTGGCAAGATCGCCACGTCAGCATCTCAAGCCCCCGTGAGCCATCAGGCGCCTCAATAGTCTCAGTCGCCCAAGACCAGAGATAAAGTTTGGCCAAGTATGCAGATAAGCACGCGCCTGATTTGGTCCACGTGGCAGGCGCCCAAGAGTCTTGAGGTGCCCGAGAACTACCTATATAAGGGGCTTCACCCCTTTGCTTCAACATCAATCAATTCACTTGTAAAATCTCTTACCGTGCTGTTGTTGTAAGGCTTCTCCGCCATAAGGATATTCTTATTGAGAGTCCACTGCCTTGGAAGCAACGTTCTCAGTTGCGACCAAGTTTCTTTTTAAAAGATGAGTGCCTTCATTTTTTTTAATCATCTATTCACCGCCTCTAGCCGGGCCAACCAGATCCAACAACTGGTATCTGACCAAGGTCATCGCAGAAGGACTAACCATCGATTGCAGCAATTTCGAGAAAATTGTTGGAGCAGTAATCTACCCGCCAATGTTTGAGGGGGGAGTTCGCGATGTGGAAGTGTGGAATGCAGGTATTTTTTTAAAACTGATATTGAATTGCTACTAATTATGAAATATGATTTTTCAGTTCCTAAAGACAACAATGGCGAGGATAAAAAAGCAGAGTCATGGACCAAGAAAGAGCAAGTGGACTTGTAGCCAACGGTAGAGTAGAATTTCATCTGCTAGCCATTCTTTTTGTGCAAGAAGTCAACCGCATCGAGAATTACAACTCGGCAAAAGAGCTCCGAGAGAAATTCCTGGAATTACATGAAGGTACCTCAGAGGCAAAACTGGCACGATGAGACCTCGTTCGAAGCCAACTGACAAACCTCTGGATGGAAGATGGAGAATTAGTTGTGCATCTACACGTCAAGGTAAAAGAACTAATCACGAACCTTGGAAACCTCGAAGAAAAGGTAACAAGTAGTGACACTCAAAGGTACGTCTTAAATGCGTTTTCGAGAACCCTAGAATCGACCTCGGTAATCGACGAGTATTTCATTTCAAAAAATTTAGAGGTAAGTGCATTAGAGCAATTGTTTTCTACTTTGGAGCTTCATGAATCTCGTTTTGTAGAAAAGAATAAGAAAGAAGACATCGTCGCACTGAACACAAGGAAGATCCAATTTGACGGGGAATCCTCGATCGACAATGAAACAACAAAAATGGTAAGTTCTTTTAAAGCTAACAAATTTTCAAGAACACAGAAATGAAGATGGTCTCCAAAGAATTGAATAATTAGATGCTACACCTAGAACGTGGAGGGACACCTGAAGGACTAGTGTCCTAAACTCAAGAACCAACCAAAGAAGAAAAAGACACTGAAGGCCACCTGGGACTAGTTCTCGTCAGAAGAATCGGAAGGTTAAGAATACGCGGGACTTATGCTGATGGCAAGTCATCAAGAAGGGAGCACTGATGAAGGAGGAGAGACGTCAGCAAAATGCAATGACGAAGGAGGAACCTCGCTTTTCGAAAGCGACCCGGTAAGTGAGGTTTGTTTTCTTCCTCATGATCAGTTGTATGCATGAGTTAAAGTCTTACTCAAATCTAATGGTAGATTAGAAAAAGAAAATTTGAAGTTAAAAAATGAATTGACACTTATATCCTTCTGATAATTTGAAAACTCAAATGACAATTTGAAAAACCTAGTGCAAAAATAAGAACTTGATATTGCATATTTACGCCAAAAGAAAAATAACTTTCCTGATAATTTAAATTGGTATTTTAAAACCCATAATTGACAATTTAAAAAAGTGTCCAAAAGCTATATTCCACTTATGTTTTTAATTAATCCTCTAGACAAGAACTTATTTTGGGTTCCTAAATTTGTATTAAACTAATAAGTTTTTTTGTTATTATATATGTGCGCACCTTTTTTCTGACAAAAATTATGTCTTTAATTTTTTATGCATAATTATGTGGTCCATCTACTGGGAATTTTTCAAAAAATTTCGAATATTTTTTTGTTTTTATGATTTTCTACTCAAAATTTGAAATTAAAATTTTAAAAATAGATAAATAATTTATTTTCATAGATCCAATTTTTCATAATTCAAATATAGTGGAAAGAAATCATTATAATTTTTTGATATTTTTCAATGTATTTTTCAAAATTTTTAAAATTTATTCTTCAAAAACTCTTATCTGTTGGTTTTTCAATTATTTTTAGACTTGATGAAAGAATTTAAAGCTTAAAATTTTTGTCCAAACTCATATCTTCATCTTCGACTTTGACAAAAATATTCTGATTTTTTTTATAGATGTTAGATTTTTTATAAATTGTTTGTTGAAAATCTGAATTTTTAATCTTCAATTTTTTTTAAAAAAAATATAATTAACTTCAAAAAATATGCCATTCTCAATTTGAAAAATCCATGGCAACGTGAATTTTTTCACTTAGAATATTTTGTTATCGCACTTAAATTTTTTTTCTCCCTAATTATGTTTCCCCATTTTTTGCTATGACCAAAGGGAGAGAGTTGGATTGAGGTTCAGGGGGAGATAGTTTTTTGTTTTTGCATAGTCTTATAAATTCTATTTTTTTCTTAAACTGTTTAACTTAGTTAAGTTTTATTTTTTGTTTAACCCTAACTGAACCTGGGTTGATGCATATCAAAAAGGAGGAGATTGTTGGTACCCCAGTTAGTTTTGATGTGATCAACTAGGTTAAGTTAGGTCCTGTATTTTCTAATCCCTCTGCTAAGTGTGCAGGAGCTTAGGTACGGAGGAAGTCGAGCGTAGGACGTAGCAGACGAAAAGGATTGTGCAGGGAAGTGAGCAGACGAGTTCGGTGCAATCCGAGAGACGCGGAAGTTGCGAAAGAGTACATCAGTGGATCGAGAAGGATGTGCGCGACGTTCGAGGGACAGGTAGCCGGGAGGAAGCACGCTTGAGGGGCGAAAGGCCAAAGTCGAGTTCGATCCCTTAGAATTACACTAGTGTGCTTTGAGTACATTGAGCAGGGCCAAAATCAGAGATTATCTAATTTGTTCTGACTCAATATTTGGATAGGACCTCAGACTTTATTAGGGAGTATGATCCCTTAATCCCGATATAATAACGGACATATATTATTAATTATTATTTCTTTGATTTACCAATGGGCAAGATCTATTCTGTTAGATCGATAGGCCCGGTAAGTTGGGAGATAATATTAATAATATGATGTATAGTTGATTATTGACGGAATTCGTGTCCTGGTGAGTTGGGATGATGATGCCCCCTTGATGAGCTCAAAAGGTTTATTATGCTAAACCCTACAGGTGGATTTGATCCGGCATGATGATAAGGTTGAGTGGTACTAATCAAGGATCCAGAAGTTAATTAATTTGAATTGTCAGTAATTTAAATTAATTAACGGGCATTCGATATCTTAAACACGAGGGGATGCACGACTCATAATATGTGGAGCCCATATGAAAATATGGGGGTTGGTGAGGAAGTTCAATTAAGATCCTTTAGTGGAATGGATCTTAATTAATTGATCGGGTTTAGATTCATTGGTGGGCCAAGATCCAACTCCTCCTCTTGGTCCCTACCTTAGCCCTATAAATACCCTATGAGATCATGAAACCAAACTTAATGAATTAATCCACAACTCAAGGTTTGGCTTTTCCCTTCTCTCCCTCACCTTCTCTCTCCTAGGGCAACCGACGCAAGGTGAAGGAAGAGAGAAAATCTCTTTCTTCTTCAAGCCTTTCTTCTCTTGTTTCTTGTCACAAGGAGGTTCCTCTCTTCCAGTTGTGACTGGTGGAAACTAGAGATGGAAGGGCTGGTGGCGTCGGCGGCAAGGAGAGGGCGTTTGGACCCCGACAGTAGTGATTGAGGGGCAGCGGCGACAGCCTTGAGAAGGAAGAAGAAGGCTACCTTCTCCTTGTAGGTTATCGCTTGGCGGTTTCCAAGACAACCACGTGGTCGTATCTGAGAGACATCTCTATGTCCACGGATTAAAAAATTTAATCTGAATAGAGATCCGTCCCTATAACGAACGATTTGTCGTTATGTTAGATAATCCAAGTCATAACTTAGCCACAAAGGCTTTGTAACTTTCCGGATTAACTAACCGCGGAAAAGACGACGTTTTGGATAGCTGATTTTTGTGTTTATCTTCGGGGTCCAGTTAATTATTTTTATCCAAGATTTCAAATGAAAATAATAATTTAACACACATGAAATGACAAGGCAAAGCATAATGGCACAATCAAAACATAGCGTAAGTAAATTGGAGCTCGGGAGAAATATACCTCGCCGTTTACCTCGTAGTTTTCTATCTTATGACCCTGCCCTCTTGGACGTCGTGTGGGCGACGATCTCCCAAGACGTGGAGTCACCAAGGCACGCGAATCAATCCTTCCTTTTCTCCTTCCCTTGCGCCAAGAGACAAAACCCTAGGGCTAGGGTTTTGCTTTTCCACCTGGCGACCCTTCAAGGAGAATCAAGGTGAAGTCGAGAGGATAGGTTCCACTCCTTCACCACCACCACACCAACCACTTTTTCTTCTTCCTTTCTCACGGCAGCGACACCACAAGGAAGAAGAAATCCTCCACCTGCTCCCTTTTCCGGCGACAAACACCACAAGGGAACAAACCTCACCGACGCACCACCCTTCTTCCTCCTTGCTCCCGCGCGCCACAAAAAGAGAAGAGAGCTTCTCCTTTGTCTTGTGAACGTCCGCAACAAGAAGAGCCAAAGAAGAGAGTGGAAGAAGATGAGAACTTTGAGTACTCTCCTCCTCCACCGCCGGTGCCGACATCCTCTCCTTGCGCCGCCGAATTCTTCCTCCGCCCTCCTTGCCGCGCACCACCAAGGATAAGAGACAACTCCTCCCTTGCTCCGTGACCGAATGCGTCCTTGAGGATGAGAAGAAAACAAGAGAAGAAGATCTTCCTTCTACCGCCGGTGGCCAAGGGATGAGAGGAGAGGAGAGTAGTTGATTAAGGGAGAGAGGGAGAGTGGTTGGGTTTATATAGGGGATTAGTTAGTTTTAATTGGAAAAAAAAATCCAATTAAAATTGGATTGATTATAAAAATTTATATAGAATAATTCCATAATTAATCTAATGATTAATTTCTTTAATTATTCCATCCAAATTTTTATATAGAATAATTCCATAATTATTCTATGATTAATTCCTTAATTAATTCTTTGATTAATTTCAAGATTAATAATTAAATTAATCCCAAATTAATTCCTTAATTACTCCAGCCTTTTATCATGACTCTAATGGGGCTTTATTGGGCTAAGATAGGGACCATGAGAAGGAGTTGGTTCTTGGCCCTCTATTGGATCCAAACCCGATCCATTAAATGGAGATCCATTCCACTAAAGGATCTCATTGTACTTCCTCACCAACCCCCATATTTTCATATAAGCTCCACCTATTATGAGTCGTTCATCTCCCCATGTTTAAGATATCGTATGCCCGATAATTAATTCAATTTACTGATAATTAAATTAATTATCTTCTTGATCCTTGATTAGTACCACTCAACCTTTTTGACATGCCGGACCATGGTCCACATGAAAGATTTGACATGACGATCCTTTTGAGCTCACCAAGGGGGCATCATCACCTTGACTGACCAGGACACGGATTCCGTCAATAATCAACGGCACATCATATTATTAATATTATTTCCCAACTCGCCGGGTCTATCGATCTAACAGAATAGATCTCTCCCATGGGTAAATCAAAGAAACAATAGTTAATAATATATGCCCGCCATTATTTTGGGATTCAGAGATCGTACTCCATAATAGCATCCGAGGTCTAATCCAATTTACTAGGTTAGTACAAAAATTGGATGACCTCTCTTTTGGTCCTACTCAATGTACACAAAGTACACTAGTGTAATCCTATGGATAAGATAAACCACACCTGATTACATTACAACCATGCCGATGGTTTGTCCAACTCCATCTCGGTTGTGAGCCTCTTTCTTATGCTTCGGTAAGGAACCTGATAACATGATCTTCTGTGCGACACCACGCACCATGTTATCTACAATGCCAAACATCAGACGTTTGTGCACATACTAATATAAACATAACCATGCACTGTGTGATTTCTAATTCTCTTTAAAATGTAGATGTATCCTTAAACCAAAAAGAAAAGCTTTTAGTATACATCCTAACACTCCTCTTCTTCTTTAGCTTTTTCTTCATCCTTCTCCCCTTCTGATCAGTCCCCTTCTGGCCGACCCTCAACGATGGCCGGAGGAGCTCGGCGGCGCTCGGTGGAGAGGATGGAGGCGCCGGCGATAACCCTAGGTGTAGGATTTTCATGGCGCAAGTAAAGGAGAAGGAAAGGGATTAATTGGAGTGCGTCGGTGATCTCAGTTCTCGGTAGACCATCACCCACACGACGTCCGGGAAGGGAGGGATATAAGGTAGAAGGCCGAGAGGTGATTGAGATGATATAATTCTTTCCCAAGTTCCTTACGTTATTATGTGCCATGTTTTATTTGCCTCGTCATTTTATGTTAATTATTTAATTGTTTTGATTTTGTATCATAGCAAATAATTAAATAATTGAACTCCGACCATAAATACAAAAGTCGGCGATCCGCTCGTCGCCTTTTCTGCGGTCGAACGGTCAAGCAAATTACAAGGCACGATCTTTGTGATTGGCCGAGTTGTGATTTGAATTGTTCGATACGGCACGAGATGGTCGTTGGGAGACGAGTCTCCATTCGGATTAATTTTTAATCCGTAGACATGGAGACGTCTTCCAAGGACGACCAAGTTTTCGCTAAGGAAACCCACGAAGCCATACCCAACAATTGGTATCAGAGCTGAGGTTTCCAGCTTTGTGTGTTTAAGGATTGGTTAATTTTTTTGTATCTTTATACATTTTATTTTGCTGGATGATACGTGGATGTCCGTAGGCTAACATTGTGTTGCAGGCACGAGATTCCAACTTGTCATGGCTAAATAATGGTTGTATAAATGGTTGTGCAATTTATTATAAATTAATTAATCCTCGGGGTTGATGAGGCTAGGTATTTAATTTTTGTAATTAAATACGGCACATGTTTAGCCGAGCTATTTATTTTACTTTCGATCTAGTTTTCATGTACACTCCTTTGTGAAGTATAGGATCGATGATGTAAATAATTAGCTAATCATTTTTGTTGGAACCCGGATGACTAGAGAGGGGAGGGGGTGAATATAGCCAATCACTTGACCTTTAGCACTTATCAAAAATCATCACTTAAACCGTTTAGTAGAACAGCGGAAAGAATAGAAACAGAGTATGCAGAAAATCAAAAACCCTAAACTATGAGTAGACACAAGAACGCTAACAAGAGGATTTATAAGGTTCGGGGATAACTTGCCCCTACTCCTTGGCGTGCCCGTAAGGTGGGTGATCCCTTGATCGTCGGCAGATCAAGCCCCGGAAGATCCGGATAGAAAGCAACCTCCTTCTCAGTGGAGTAACCTCTCCACAGCGTTTCAATCAAGGATATAGTTTTAAGGACAATAAAACACAAGAAAGATCTTACTTAGCACTTAGCAAAGACAAGAACACAACAAGCATCCCCCGAGGTCCACCCATCGACGATCTCACGCAAGAACCCTTTCTCCGTGTCTTCTCGCTGTTGGACTCAAAGCCTCTTGTTCCTTCCTCCAAGTGCTCAAGCAAGGGATGGTTGCTTCAAGATTACAGTAGCTTGCTCAAGATGATAAAACTTCAGAACACACAAGCAAGGTGTGGAGAACACAACGCGCAGTAAGAACTAAGCCAGAAGTTGATTCAGCGAACTCTGCTCTGCTCTTCTCCTTTACGACCTTTTGTTTCTCCACTGAGCACAGGTGACACCATCTCACAGCAACCTCCAGCTGCTTACCTGCCAACACCAGCTACCACTAAGCTCTCCCTGGACTCCCTGAGCTTCCTGTTGGTGCAAATTGCACCCAAGTCAAACCTGTGTTTTGATATTGGCAAAAGGGTTCAAAAGTTAAGGGTTTGTTGTTGTCTAACAAGTTTCTTGAGTGTACAGGAAAAGCCCTAGCGAAGGAATGCTAGGCACTGGCGAAGGACTGCCAGACAGAAGAAAAGCCCTAGTAAAGGACTGCTAGGCTCTGGCGAAGGACTGCCAGAATAGACAAAGCCCTAGCAAAGGACTGCTAGGCTCTGGCGAAGGACTGCCAGAATAGACAAAGCCCTAGCAAAGGAATGCTAGGCACTGGCGAAGGGCTGCCAGAAGTAAAGACCTAGCGAAGGGCTGCTTGGCACCAAGCGAAGGACAGCTTGGTACCTCAAGACCTAGCGAAGGACTGCCGGGCAAAAGTCAAACTGAAGGATCCGGTTGGCACCAGGTAAAACTCTCCCGAGAGCAGTAGGTGAGGACGCGTTCCCCTTGAGGGAACATTAGGCGTCGGTTCGACCTAGGGCTCCATTTTGGAGACCCAAAGTCAGAACCAAGACAGCCAAGGCTGTGTAAAATTAACTTATTAATTGCTGTTTTGGACTAACCCTGGATGCAGGACCGAAGGACTGTGTTTCTGCAGCTCAGAGAGCCTCAAAGGAGTGAGGCAGTAGCTGAGCAGGGCGCCCCGGATGTTTCGGGCGCCCCAGAGTCAACCCAAAGTCAGCAGAGCAAGTAAACGCCCCGACAGCAGCACATTTGGGGGCGCCCGGATGTTTCGGGCGCCCCGCGCGCATCGGGCGCCCCGCGTGTCGCAGGCGCCCACTGTGCCACACCACTGGCAGCTGCAGCAGCTCATCCTCGCGAAGAAGATGAAGCCTTGACCGGTCAACCCGGGCGCCCCGCGCGCATCGGGCGCCCCAGTCAAAGGTGATCCCGAAGTCGAAGCGATCAGTCACGACCGAGAGCACGCCGGATCGAAAGCCACGTGGGGGGGCGCCCCGAGCATCCCGGGCGCCCCCAGCCCTATATAAAGGGCCCTCGACCCCAGGCTTAAAGCATCAATTCCATTGAACGCAATCACGCTCTTCTGCTCCCGCGCTCTGCTCCAGAACCCTCTAGACTCGAGATACAAGCGCCGACGACGTCCAACTACTCTGGAACTTCGATTTACACCGGACGTCGGTAACAAAGAAAAGCTGTCTTTTTTCTTACTGCAATTTACTGTAATCAATCTTTGTAAAATTGTTTTGCGCGATTATAGTATTGCCCATAGTAAACGGTCAACGACCGTGGGCCTTGGAGTAGGAGTCGACCCAGGCTCCGAACCAAGTAAAAATCTTGGTATTCTCATTGTCTGATTTTGATTATTCCGCTACGCAATTGCTCTTTACGAAATCCGAACGATTTGCGACATTCACCCCCCCCTCTCGCATCTCTCGATCCAACAAGTGGTATCAGAGCGGGGAAGTCAAACTTGGTGCAACCACCAGTTTGAAATTTTTTTCGGATTTCTTTTTCTCTCTTATTTTAAAATTTTCGTTCGAGTTTTTTTTTCAAGGTTGGTGCAACACCCCTTGAAATTTGTGTTTAATTATTTCTTCCCGCACTACTAATCCAAGACCAAGTCTTGGAATATTTTTGTTGTTCTTTTTAATTCCAATAACAAATGTCTATCCAAGAAGGATTTAGCACCGCCAGACCTCCACTGTTCAGTGGAGAAGACTTTCCCTACTGGAAAAGTTCGAATGGAGGTCCATCTGAAAACTCAGGTGGATATGTGGATAATCATCCAGTCTGGACTGATGATTCCCACAAATGCTGAAGGTATACCACAAAACTACTCAAAATGGGACACTTCCCTCAAACGTAAAATTGAAGCCGACGCCAAAGCAACCCAGACTCTCCAATGCGGACTAACGAAAGAAGAGCTGAACCGCGTCAGACCCTTCAAAAGTGCAAAGGAGCTATGGGCTAAACTGATTGAGCTCCACGAAGGAACTTCAGATACGAGGATCAGCAAACGAGACCTGCTACTGAACAAGCTTTTCACTATCAAAATGGCAGATAACGAGACAGCAACCCAGGTCCACGCCAGAATCCAGGAGCTGATGAACGGTCTTCACGCAATAGGTCACCAGGTTCAAAACCGTGATCTTATAAGGTATGCCCTAAACACGTTCCCTAGGACCACCTTGTGGGCATCTATGGTAGATGCATACAAGGTCTCTAGGGATCTTTCAAAAATTAAGCTAGATGAGTTATTTTCTGAACTTGAGCTGCATGAACAGACTAACTCTAATTTGGTCGAGAAAAGTATAGCCTTCTTTGCAGGGAAAACAGGGAAGACGACCAAGAAGAAAACTCAAGTTGAACCTGAATCTACCTCAGATTCAGAAATAGAAGATCAAGAAGAAGATCAATCTGAACTGGTCCGGCTAGCTCGAAACTACTACAAAAAGTTGAGGAACCAATCCAACACACGAAGAACAAGCCGAAGAAAGGACGGACAAGATGAACCGGCAACTGACAAACAAAAGCCCAACGTAACCTGCTACGAATGCAAGAAGAAGGGCCACTACAAGACTGAATGTCCAAGTCTAAAGGAGTCCAAAAAGAACAGAAAGAAGAAGGCACTCCAAGCAACCTGGGACGAGTCTTCCTCAGAAGAAGAAGAAGAAGCACCTCAGTCCAATCTTCTAGCCCTGACCGCTTCAGATCAAATCGATACTGACTCAGACTCGGACCGGGACGACGGCAAGCTGACATTCTCCGACGACGGTGAAATAAAGGTAACGGGCTTTTCAAAATCGCAATTGAATTCTCTTATTTCCTATCTATCCCGAGATTTGGCGAAAGCCAAACTCCGAATCGAGTCCCTCCGACAGGAAGTAAAACTCCTGAAAGAGGGAGCTGATTCTGATTCCTTAACTGAGAAAATTCAGGAAGGAACCCCTGATCAAGTTAAAAAACTTGAATCAGAGAATTCCTCCCTGAAAACTCAAGTTAAGGACTTAAGAACAGCTTTAGAACGATTCACTTCTGGTTCCAAGAATCTTGACATGATTCTGGGAAAACAGAAGTCTGTTCTAAACCGATCCGAACTTTGTTATAGAACCAAATCTCGGCAAAGATCTTACTTTGCTGTACTGAACCAGTCAAGACCTAAGGTTCAGGCATGGGTGCCAAAACTGTGCCTGACTAAACCAACTTGTTCAAATCAATTTTGGATCCCCAAGGACAAGATTCACATCTTGCCTAACCCATACAGAGGCTTTAGTCTAGGGGGAGCCAAAATTAAAACAATTTTTATAATTAGATAATTTTTTGATTGCTTGTTTATTTAATTTCTTGCAAATTGCCATGCTTAGATTTAAGTAATACTTAGATTTAAGGACGAAATTACTTGAAACTTGAAAACATAGTATTGGGTGGAGGTGAGATGATAGTACGTTAGGGAAGCCAATTTGGCGGAACTAGCCGAAGCTACCGATCCAAGACCCAAGCTAGTTAGACCAGAAAATGACCTAATTTAATTTGAAAATGAAATTTCATTAAAAGGCTTTGTCAAGGAAAGGGTGGATGATCCCATAAGGCTACGGCCAAAGAAGGCCTAGCGCCTCGCCAAGACCTGGAAGCCAATTTCTGAAATTCAAATTCAAATTATCTTTTGTCAAATTCGAATCTAACTCAAAGTTCAAATAATTATAGATTCTTATCTGTTTTCAAACCTATCTCTTTTTCGAAAATCACTTAATCTATTTTTCAAAATTTCTAAACTTACTTGTTTAAAAATCTGTTTTCAAAAATAAAGAACTTTTTCGAAAATAAATTGAAATTCCTTTTCAAAACTAATTTCTACCCTCAAACCTGTCTCACAAAAACCTTAAGGTTAACGTGATTGAAAACCCTAGACTGGGGTGAGACAGACTAGGAAGTGAAACTCGATTTATGCTATCCCTAACTTAAATTGGATCCAAATCATCAAAAATTCTTTATGTGTAGGAACATAAAGATTTGGACCAATGGATGTTAGATAGCGGGTGCTCCAGACATATGACTGGAGACAAATTGAAGTTCACCAAACTCAAGTTCAAAAACCTGGGCTCAGTAGCATTTGGTAACAATGCCACACTCAAGGTAATTGGGTCAGGTAATATTGAACTTAAATCCAATTTCATTATTAAGAAAGTTCTATTAGTAGAAAACTTTAATTTTAACTTACTTAGCATAAGTCAGTTATGTGACTCTGGTTATTTAGTTACTTTCAACAATTCTAATTGCCTAATTAGAAATGCACAAGACTCAGAAATCATGCTTAAGGGCACTAGGAAAAACAATGTATACACTATAAATCTTCCCCTTATACCCAAATGCATGTTAACACAGTTAGAACAATCAAAACTCTGGCATAGGAGATTAGGTCATACCAATCTAAGAACTATTTCAAAAATTACCCAACTTGGCTTAATCAAAGGTATCCCCAAAATCAAAAATGAAAACCTAATATGTGAATCTTGTAATCAAGGCAAACAAACCAAGTCTAGTCACAAATTGATCCAATCTGATCAAACCCAAACCACACTTGAGCTCCTATACCTTGACCTATTTGATTCACATGGAGCCAAGTCACTAAGTGGAAACCGATACTGCTTAGTGATAATTGATGACTACTCTAGGTTCACCTGGGTCAGGTTTCTAAAGACCAAAGATGAAACCCTGAACCTATTTAACAACTTTTACAAATTGATTGAAAATCAAAATGATACCAAAATAAAAAGACTTAGGTCCGACCACGGGGGAGAATTCGAGAATCAAAGATTCGAAGAATTCTGCAAAATAAATGGATATAAACATGAATTTTCGTGTCCTAGAACCCCCCAACAAAATGGCATAGTAGAAAGAAAGAATAGAACCCTACAGGAAGCTGCTAGGGCTATGCTTAATGAATTTGACCTACCCAACCACTATTGGGCAGAAGCAATTAGCACAGCTTGCTATATCCAAAATAGGATTCTGCTTAATAAAAGGTTAAATAAAACACCCTATGAACTTTACTACCACAGACTTCCAAACCTACACTATCTTAGAGTCTTTGGATGCAAAGTCCATATTCTTAATACCAAAGACTATCTTGGAAAATTCCAATCCAAGTCAAACCCAGGTATCTTTTTAGGGTACTCTACAACAAGTAGAGCTTATAGAGTCTACAACAAAATAACTAAGAAAATTGAAGAAACAACCAACTTAATATTTGATGAAGAAACTAATCCAAAATCTGACAATTCTGACTTAGCTTCACCAAATACTGATCAAGAAGATAACTCTGAAACCCTAAATGAACCCTTTAATGACTTAACAATTGAACCAACTTCTGAATCAGTTGAACCAACCAATGAACCCAGAATTGAACCTATTGGACCAGCTGGACCTGAAGCTGAGCCAAGTACTAGAAAAACCAAGAAACCCAGACTCAGTCACCCAACTGACCAAATTGTAGGTGATCCAACCTTAGGAGTAAGAACTAGAGCTTCCTATAGAAATCTTAGTCAAATAGCCATGATTTCAAAGATTGAACCTAAGACTATTGAGGAAGCCCTACCTGATCCTGACTGGATCTTAGCCATGCAAGAAGAGCTAGCCCAATTTGAGAGAAACCAAGTCTGGGAGTTAGTACCTAAACCTAAGGACAAATCCGTAATTGACACTAAGTGGGTATTTAGGAATAAGTTAAACGACCAAGGTGAAATAAGCCGAAATAAAGCCCGCTTAGTAGCTAAGGGATTCAGTCAAGTAGAAGGGTTGGATTATGATGAAACCTATGCCCCTGTAGCTAGACTTGAGTCTATTAGGATGTTACTAGCCTTTGCATCCCATAAAGGATTCAAATTATACCAAATGGATGTAAAGTCAGCCTTCTTGAATGGGCTCATTAAAGAAGAAGTCTACGTAAGATAACCCCCAGGATTTGAGGATATAGAAAAACCAGATTATGTCTATAAACTTAGCAAAGCCCTTTATGGACTAAAACAAGCACCTAGGGCCTGGTATGAAAGACTATCCAACTACTTGATTTCTAAAGAATTCAAACAAGGTCAAATTGACCCAACCTTGTTTGTTAAAATTTTAGAAAAGGATATATTTATTGCCCAAATTTACGTAGACGATATAATATTTGGATCAACTAATTCTAAATTTCTAAAAGAATTTGTAACAATAATGGAAAATGAGTTTGAAATGAGTTTAGTTGGGGAACTCAATTTCTTCTTAGGGTTACAAATCAAACAAACCAAGGATGGAAATTATGTACATCAAACTAAATATGCTAAAGAACTAATTAAGAAATTTAAAATGGATAACTCTAAAAGCATAAGTACTCCAATGGCCACAAATGTAAAAATAGATAGTGACCCTGATGGTAAACCAGTAGACTTAAAATTATACAGAAGTATGATAGGAAGTCTACTGTACCTTACTGCCAGCAGACCTGATATACTTTTCTCAGTAGGAATGTGTGCTAGGTACCAAACATGTGCTAAGGAAACTCACTTAGCAGCCCTAAAAAGAGTTTTAAGATATATTAAGGGCACCCTAAGTGTAGGGATTTGGTACCCTAGAACCTCATCCTTTAAGTTATCAGGATACTCTGATTCTGACTATGCTGGTTGTAAATTAGATAGAAAAAGTACAAGTGGAAGTTGCCAACTCTTAGGAAATAGCTTAGTAAGTTGGTGCAGTAGAAAGCAACACTGTGTTGCGTTATCCACAACTGAAGCTGAATATGTAGCCCTAGGAGAATGTGTAGCTCAACTCTTATGGATGATGCACACTCTTAAAGACTTTCAGCTAGACTACAATCAGACCCAAGTCAACATTGATAATATTAGCTCAATCAACTTAACCAAAAACCCAATTCAACATTCTAGAACCAAACACATAGAAGTAAAACATCACTTTGTAAGAGATCACGTAGCTAGGGGTGAAATAGTCCTTAAGCATGTATACTCTAAGTCCAACCTAGCTGACATATTCACTAAACCCTTACCTGAGTCTGAGTTCAGCTCACTAAGAAGGCAGTTAGGGTTATGCTTAGTAGAATAGAATCATTCGGTTTTTGATTTTTGATTTTTAAATTAATCTTAAAATGTCTTTTAAAATGTTTTTTTTGTTACTTTAACTTGAAAAAGTTTCTTTTAAAATTTTTTTTCCTAGTTTTATTTCAAAAACTACCCCCTTCAAAACTAGGGTTTTCATCGAAATGGACTTAGACTAGGCTCTAACCCTAGAATTGCATGCACCTATAGATCTAGAAGCCAACATCTCACAAGCACCTTAGGGTACTTTGAGTGATAACCTAGAAAGGGTTGAGATGCTTAGGTCTTTGCCTCAATTCAAGATGCTTAAGTCAGTGCATCGGCAGCAATTGGGGCACTAAATGAACAGTAATCAAGTTAAGTATCAAGTTTAGACAAATCTAACTTGAACAGCTCACTTAACTTGACTAACCCTAGCAAAAGCTACTGTTCATAACAGTTAGTAAGTAGCTAATTGGGTTAGACAGATCCCTAAAGATGAAACCAGACTTAGGTCTTAGTTTGTTTCAGTACAACAAATACTTTATTTAATTATTGCAAATATTGTTCTGCGTTTTTTTTTATATATGTCAAAGGGGGAGAGTTGGAAAGGAAAGAGGGAACCCAAAAAGTTATTTTTCAAAAAGTTGTTTCAAAAAGTTGTTTTTCAAAAAGTTGTTTTTCAAATTTTTCCTTTATTCAAAAAAAAAAAAAAGGTTTAACCTCAAAGTTAGAAATTCAAAGCTTAAATTTATCCTGTAAAAATTTCTAACTCTGAATTATTTCTAAAGCTTAATTTTTTTTTCTTAAAAATTTTCTAACTCTGAAATGTTATTAAGTTTTGCTCAAATTATTCTTTGAAATTTTTTTTCTTTCTGAAAATTTTCTAAGTCTAAAATTTCTTTAAGTCTGAAAATTTTCTAAGTCTAAAATTTCTTTAAGTCTGAAAATTTTCTAAGTCTGAAGTTTTTCCAAAACTGAAAATTTTCCAAAGTCTGAAAATGTTTCTAAAACTGAAAATTTGTCTAAAGTTTTCTAAAGTCTTCCAAACTTAGAACATCATTTCGAAAAACTTAGCAGATTTTCCAACTTATTATCAAAACATGAAATCTTCAAAGTACTTAACTCAAACCACCTACTTTTGAAAAATCTAGGGGGAGATTTCTTCCAGGGGGAGGGAATCTAACTTAGGATTTCAATTTCAGCATTTTTTCCTTAACTTTTTGAACTAGGTTGCCATATATCAAAAAGGGGGAGATTGTTGGTGCAAATTGCACCCAAGTCAAACCTGTGTTTTGATATTGGCAAAAGGGTTCAAAAGTTAAGGGTTTGTTGTTGTCTAACAAGTTTCTTGAGTGTACAGGAAAAGCCCTAGCGAAGGAATGCTAGGCACTGGCGAAGGACTGCCAGACAGAAGAAAAGCCCTAGCAAAGGACTGCTAGGCTCTGGCGAAGGACTGCCAGAATAGACAAAGCCCTAGCAAAGGACTGCTAGGCTCTGGCGAAGGACTGCCAGAATAGACAAAGCCCTAGCAAAGGAATGCTAGGCACTGGCGAAGGGCTGCCAGAAGTAAAGACCTAGCGAAGGGCTGCTAGGCACCAAGCGAAGGGCAGCTTGGTACCTCAAGACCTGGCGAAGGACTGCCGGGCAAAAGTCCAACTGGAGGATCCGGTTGGCACCAGGTAAAACTCTCACGAGAGGAGTAGGTGAGGACGCGTTTCCCTTGAGGGAACATTAGGCGTCGGTTCGACCTAGGGCTCCATTTTGGAGACCCAAAGTCAGAACCAAGACAGCCAAATTAATTGCTGTTTTGGACTAACCCTGGATGCAGGACCGAAGGACTGTGTTTCTGCAGCTCAGAGAGCCTCAAAGGAGTGAGGCAGTAGCTGAGCAGGGCGCCCCGGATGTTTCGGGCGCCCCAGAGTCAACCCAAAGTCAGCAGAGCAAGTAAACGCCCCGACAGCAGCACATTTGGGGGCGCCCCGGATGTTTCGGGCGCCCCGCGCGCATCGGGCGCCCCGCGTGACGCGGGCGCCCACTGTGCCACGCCACTGGCAGCTGCAGCAGCTCATCCTCGCGAAGAAGATGAAGCCTTGACCGGTCAACCCGGGCGCCCCGCGCGCATCGGGCGCCCCAGTCAAAGGTGATCCCGAAGTCGAAGCGATCAGTCACGACCGAGAGCACGCCGGATCGAAAGCCACGTGGGGGGGCGCCCCGAGCATCCCGGGCGCCCCCAGCCCTATATAAAGGGCCCTCGACCCCAGGCTTAAAGCATCAATTCCATTGAACGTAATCACGCTCTTCTGCTCCCGCGCTCTGCTCCAGAACCCTCTAGACTCGAGATACAAGCGCCGGCGACGTCCAACTACTCTGGAACTTCGATTTACACCGGACGTCGGTAACGAAGAAAAGCTGTCTTTTTTCTTACTGCAATTTACTGTAATCAATCTTTGTAAAATTGTTTTGCGCGATTATAGTATTGCCCATAGTAAACGGTCAACGACCGTGGGCCTTGGAGTAGGAGTCGACCCAGGCTCCGAACCAAGTAAAAATCTTGGTATTCTCATTGTCTGATTTTGATTATTCCGCTACGCAATTGCTCTTTACGAAACCCGAACGATTTGCGACATTCACCCCCCCCCTCTCTCGCATCTCTCGATCCAACACTTCCCTCAGCCAAGCTCCAGTCAGCAGCTCCAGTCTGCAGCTCCAGCCGTTGCAACCTGAGATGGAAAACGGACAAACCTGCTCCAAGGAAAGGCCTCCATTGACTCTCCTTGAGTGTTTGAATCCTTCCCTATCACCTGCAGCTCAATCAGAGTGTTAGCACATCATATCAAGCAGAAAATCGTGTATTAGATGTTAAGCGCACATAATCGGATACGTTCAGACGCGATCAGAGCGTCTGACAGTGCAATTTGAATTAAAGTGATCGGTCACCGGACCGATCCAGGGCTCGTGGGTCGGTCACTAGACCGATCCACCACTTTGCTGGGACTCCCAGCTCTCGCGGTGACACAAGCCTGATCGGTCACCAGACCGATCAGAGTGAATCCTGATCGGTCACCAGACCGATCAGGTAGCTCCCTGTCCGATCAGGCTTAAGCCTGATCGGTCCACGTCTGAGTGAACAGTAACTGCGGAAATTAAATCCTAAGTCTTTGATCGGTCACCAGACTGTTCAGGAGCTGATCAGCAGGAGAACTCAACTCACTGTGAGCTCCCTGATCGATCACCAGACCGATCAGGAGCATGCCAGTGAGGAAGCTGCCTACTCCCCGATCGGTCACCGGACCGATCAGGAGCCAAGCAACGAGGCAACGGCCTGCTCCCTGATCAATCACCAGACCGATCAGGAGCCACACAGTAGGTTCCCAACCTCACTGTGTGCTCCCTGATCGGTCACCAGATCGATCAGTCATCGCTGGATCGGTCACCAGACCGATCCACGAAGGAGCAGCGTGCCAACTTCCCTGATCGGTCACCAGACCGATCCAGAGACTCAAACCTAGCCCTCTAAGCTAGGTTAGCCCTCCAAGCTAAGGATTTTTCACCTAACCCTCCAAGTTGGGAATTTTCACCTAACCCTCCAAATTAGGACTTTTCACCTAGCCCTCCAAGCTAGGACTTTTCACCCAACTCTTCCGAATTAGGACTTTTCCAGACCTAGCCCTCCAAGCTAGGAACCTGACCCTCCAAGCCAGGACTTTTTCACCTAACCCTCCAAGTTGGGACTTTTCACTTAACCCTCCAAGTTAGGACTTTTCACCTAGCCCTCCAAGCTAGGAATTTTCACCCAACCCTTCCGAATTAGGACTTTTCATAACCTAGCCCTCCAAGCTAGGATTTTCCACACCTAACCCTCCAGGTTAGTATTTTCCAACACCTAGCCTTCCAAGCTAGGATTTTCCATACCATGCCTAATCCCCGATCAGGACTTAACCATAATCATAATCAACATCAACCTAAACTAAAATCGCTGTCAACACCAAAACAACAATCAGGCTCAGACTGCATCAACAATCTCCCCCTTTTTGTTGTTTGACAACCCGATTTTAAGTTTAGGGATATTCCCAATCAATTTTCTCAAATTCAGAATCATAGGGGAATCAGGATCCTCCCCCTACAACATAATCATCCTAAACTTAACCAACCACACTCTCCCCCTTTGTCGAGCATCGAAAAGGGTCTAGAAGGGCTGTTATGTTTAACCATACTCCCCCTCAACCCTAGGGGTATCCCACAAGAACAAAGATATGATTTAATTTTTGAGAAACATATGAATACATATGACAAGAGTAGGGCATGGTGAAAACATACATATGTATCATATGGGCAAGGCATCATAAGCAAAACCATAATCATGCATAATAAGGCATATACACATATAATAATCATGTGAACACATATAAGCCAACATCCTAAACATGATAAGGCAATAATGAAATACAAGCAAAATATCAGATGCATCATATAGCAAAATCTAGTCATAGTCAGGGTCATCAAAACCAAATAACTAAACAGATGCATACCAACACATCGAAGTCAAAGCAAGTGTTGCACAAGGCCATAAGAGTCAAATCACAAGGCATACTGCCCGAAAGTCACACAATCCAAGTAATCAAAAAGTCAAATGTCAAACAGACACAGAGTATATCAGTCATCAGCGGGGGGGGGGGGGGGGGGGTCAGCCTGCATCGGATCGTCCAACGTGTCTTCATCAGCAACAAAGGACTATGGTGCGGCACTACCTGAGGGCGCATCTCCCGGAAATGCGTGGCGGTGCCACTCATCGTACCAGGTCTGCTGCAGCGTGCGAACCCCGGAAACATCAGATTCCACTGAGGTCAGTCTGCGATCAATGGATCGAAACTGTGAGCGGACCTCCTCGCGATAAATCTCTCGCAAATGGAAATCATGCTGGATGGTCTGATCCAGCTCTGACAGTTGCCAGCGCAGATCTGGCTCGGGCTCATCGTAGTAATCAGTAGCAGCAGCAGCAGGAGCCTCATGAGGTGATGCAGCATCGGCGGGTGCCTAAAAATGTGGTCCTCCCCCAGGTAGCTCACCGAGTCCTCTCCCATCCTTCCAAACCAAGGCCCGATCGTGCTCTCGAATAATGATGCCGGACTTGGCAAATGCCCGCCGACCAAGACGACAATCCTGTCGGACCATAGGCACTGTCCTGCCTTTGGTGACATCAACACCTACTGACATAAGCCAATCGGTGATGACATGACCAAATGGCATGTAGATTGTGTGGCGGCTCGGCTCTCTATAAGATAGAACGGACTGAAAAATACTCTCCATGATATCAAAATCCATTCGGCGGTGCATGCCGTAGAGCATAAGGCAATGATAGGGTCGGATCTCAGTTAAAGGTTTGGAAGTGATTGGTAGGATACAATTTGTGATAATCTTGAACAAGACGTAATCAGTGGGAGAGAGACGAAGTGCTGCAAAAGTAGGAAAATCAGGACCCAACTCATCGAGACCGGCCGGGCGAGGATAACCAAAGAAATACTGATAGATGCCATCAGGAGTAACATCCGCAAAAGGGGCCAATAGAGGGTCAGGAAGCTCGGGATAGATCGAATATAGGTTGGGTGATCGTCGACGACCCAGATACTCCGCTAGTATGTCATAGGAGAAATCAAGATTCCTCTTGGCAACTCGAGTAGTGAACTCGAATCACCCCTGAGGACCTTGCTGGAGATTGTTGTAAAATTCAGAGACAAGGTCGTAATTGATAGTCCTCTCCAGAGAGAGTAGAAAGCCAAGGTTGTAAAAGGTGACTATCTCCATGATCGAGGGGCAATGTTCAGAGAGAAAAGGAACATCAATTGAATGGCAGGATAGCAATTTAAAAGTTCTGGACTGAAATGCCTGCTCGCAGGCAGCATTTGGAAAGCGAGAACTAGAGGAAGGCTGAGGCCTTCGGGTGGGTGCTGATGAGAAAGGGGTTTTGGCCCTCGAGCTACCCTCCAGTGGTTCCTTTCCCTTAGATGACCTTCTAAGGATTGATAGAGTTGATCATTGCAATAATTTAATCACAGAAAGGGAATCATGACACAAGATTAAAGGATCACAAAATCAATACGAGAGTTGATCATGGTGTAGAATATACAAGTGTACATGAAGCATTGATCAAATGAGCATCGGTTTAACCAAGAGTTGATCACACACATAGTTTGAATCAATTGGACAGGATCAGATTGAACATATGAACATAGTTTAATCAAGGACCCAAGATTTGATCACGAAGACATAATCATAAGGTAAGACATTTGATCAAAGGTAAGACATGGCAAAGGTGAGTCACGACCAACACATGAGGTCACGGCACAACATAAGAACACCAAAAGATAGACCATGATTAGCGCAAATACATACACTATGAACTAATCTGCAAGGAAAACTAAACCAAAAACTCACTTTGGTGTCATTGATGGTGAAGTGCAGAAGAACTTGAAGTCTGGAAGAAGAGCTCGCGCAGGAGAGGATCTTAGCGCTAGAAATGAGAGCAACACCGTGAGCAAGGAAGGAAAACTTACAGAAGACAAGAAAAGCTCGCAGGAAGTCTTCTCAGAACCGCACGCGCGCACACAAACGCTCACTCGCAAGAGGAAGAAGGAGATGAGGAAGGCTCTCGCACGGGATGAAGAGGCGCAAGGGGGAGTTTTCGACGCTAGGGTTCGGCAATGAGAGGTTTTGGAGGAGTAATCAGATGGTGGATCGGTCCACCAACCAGACTTTAATGCGATTGAACAGATCACCGTTCGATCTGAGAGTGCCCAGACCAATCAGGCTCTAGCCTGATCAGACTGGCGTGGTCCTGATCGGTCGGTTGACTGATCAGGTAGGCATCTGATCGATCGGCTGATCGATCAGGAAGCGAACAAGGTGCCAGATCGGTCTGGGGACCGATCCAGGCTAGCACAGAATGTTTAGCCGAGATTTCGTTAAGTCTCTGTGACCCCTCTAATCGGTCTGCGGACCGATCACAACAGGAGAGAGTCAGATCGGTCCGGGGACCGATCAACCCTACGCCTGATCGGTCCAGTGACCGATCAGGGTTCTTGATATAGCCTGATACGATCTGAAACATTCAGTTTCAGACATTTACATGATTTCTGAAGAGATCTGATGAAAGATATCGAACTTGGAAGTGATCCCTTGACTAAAATTTATCCCTAAACAAGGATCAAAGGTCCTTATGGTTTTAGTAAATCACTTTGCTCCACCCAAGTGGAGTCAAACTCAATCAACAATCATTCAAACAAGATTGTGCCAAATTCAAGTTTCCAATCAAGTTTCTTTAATTGGAATGTCCACGAATGATCATGGAGCCAAATACACATGTGTTATGCATTGGTTTTCCCCATACTTGGTCACCGAAGTGATTTTTATCTCGTCAACTTAATTTCTCAAGGGATGCATTGACATTTTGAGAAATTGAGTTGATCCCAGCATCTCACCCCATTTCTAGCAAACAAAAACGTTTTGGTAAGCCTTATAGTTTGTGTGAGATGTCCCCAAAGTTACCCAATTGTTTCCCAACAATTTCGAAATAATCATAAAGGATTTTGAATGCATTTTAAAAACTAAGAAGTGCGACATATTCCCAACTCCCTTCATAAGAAGCTAAATTCATTTTTAGGGAGTGGTTTAGTGAAAATGTCAGCGAGGTTTGACTTGGACTCTACATGTGAGAGTACAATATCTCCCCTAGCTACATGATCCCTAATGAAGTCGTGACGCACTTCAATATGTTTGGTCCTAGAATGATGGACTGGATTCTTGGTTAGGTTGATTGTGCTAATGTTGTCACACAACACTTGCACACTTTTGTAACTCAATCCATAGTCCTTTAAAGTATGAATCATCCACAACAATTGCGATACGCTCTCTCCCATGGCGATATATTCTGCCTCGGTCGTGGAGAGAGCAACACAATGTTGCTTCCGACTTGACCAACTAACTAAAGATGATCCTAGAAATTGGCAACCCCTACTCATGCTTTTCCGATCCAACTTACATCCATCGTAGTCGAAATCGGTATAGCCAATTAAATCAAAAGATTCGGTACGGGGGTACCAAAGACCGACTCCAATTGTGCCTTTATGATATCTCAAAATTCTTTTCACAGCGATTAAATGAGATTCCTTGGCACAAACTTGATACCTAGCGCACATACCCACAACGAAAAGAATATCAGGTCGACTGGCTGTGAGGTATAACAAACTACCTATCATGCTCCGATATTGAGTCAAATCAACGGGTTTACCTCTCTCATCATTGTCTAGTCTTGTGTTCGTAGCCATGGGAGTGGTTACCTCTTTCGAATCACTCATATTGAATTTACGGAACATTTCTTGAGTATACTTCGATTGGTGCACATGGATCCCATCTCGGGTTTGCTTGATTTCAAGTCCAAGGAAGAAAGTCAACTCTCCTACTAGACTCATTTCAAATTCGCTTTCCATGTGTCCAATGAACTCATTTAAATAGCCTTTGTTATTTGAGCCACAAATTATGTCATCGACATATACTTGGGCCACAAAAATATTGTCACCATCTCTACGTAGAAATAGTGTAGGGTCTATTTGGCCTCTAACGAAGCCCTTCTCAATTAGGAATGTTGACAACCGCTCGTACCAAGCTCGGGGTGCTTGTTTAAGGCCATAAAGTGTCTTTTTGAGCTTGAACACGTGGTTTGGAAATTCGGTACTCTCAAACCCCGGAGGTTGTTCGACATAGACCTCTTCTCTAATTAAACCATTTAGAAATGCCGATTTGACATCCATTTGATATAACTTGAAACCTCAATGTTCTGCAAATGCTAGCATCAATCGAATGGATTTTAATCGTGCCACGGGAGGATAGGTCTCATTATAATCAAGGCCTTCAACTTGACTATAGCCCTTGGCTACTAAGCGTGCCTTGTTTCTAATGATTTCTCCCTTATGGTTCAATTTGTTTTTGAAGACCCATTTGGTTCCAATGATGGTGGTCTTCTTAGCTCTAGGGACTAAGTCCCAAACTTGACTCCTTTCGAATTGACCTAGTTCATCTTGCATTGCAATGATCCAATCGGGATCATTTAATGCTTCATCAATTTTTCTAGGTTCAATTTCGGAAATTAAAGCAACTTCATTAGCCTCATTCCTAAAGAATGATCTAGTTCTAACCCCATGATGGATATCTCCAACAATTTGGTATTGGGGATGACTAGAGGCTAATCTAGTTTGCCTAGGTGTTGGTGGTACTTCTTGAATGGGTTCACTAGACACAAGCTCAGCCTCAGGATCCGGCTGATCTATGGATTGTCTAGGCTCACCGTCATCGGATTCATCACCATCAACAATATTTGGACTCTCATTCAAACTTAGTCTCCTAAGTTCGAATTGGACTTCATCTTCTGGTTGACCATTGACTTTTGGAATTTCTTCAAAGACAACATCAGAAGACTCTTCAACCACTCTAGATTTCTTGTTGTAGACTCGGTAGGCTTTGCTAACTAGGGAATACCCGACTAGTATCCCTTCATCAGCCTTTGTCGTGAACTTTCCAAGGTGATCCTTGGTGTTTAGGATGAACACCTTACAACCAAACACCCTAAGGTGTTTAACCGTAGGTGGTTTTGCAAACCAAAGTTCATGGGGAGTCTTTCCTAAGAACCTATGGATGAGGACTCGGTTTTGCACATAGCAAGCTGTACTTACAGCTTCAGCCCATAAGTAACTCGGTATTGAGTACTCATTAAGCATACTTCGTGCAGCCTCTTGTAAAACACGTTTCTTCCTCTCTACAACACCATTTTGTTATGGTGTTCTAGGAGTAGAGAACTCATGTCTATAACCTCTATCTTGACAAAATTCTAAGAATCGTTGATTTTGAAATTCACCTCCATGATCACTTCTAATTATCTTAATTGTTGATGATTTTTCATTTTCAACTCTTCTACAAAAAGAAATAAAAACATCTAAGGTTTGGTCCTTATATTTAAGAAAATAAGTCTATGTATATCTAGTAAAGTCATTAATAATAACAAAGCAATATCTACTTTCATTCAATGCTATGATGGTGGTACAATCAAATAGATCCATGTGAAGTAAATCTAAAGCGGTAGATGTACTTACAATGCTTTTACCTTTATGTGCAGATTTTGTTTGCTTACCCATTTGACATGCATCACAAAGTTTGTCCTTTTCATACTTGATGCTTGGTAAGCCACGAACTAATCCCTTGTTGGCCAATTTCCGGATGTTCTTCACATTAACATGTGCAAGTCTCCGGTGCCAAAGGGTGGACTCTTCTTCTTTTGACATGAGACACTTAGCAAAAACATTAGTAGCACTTTTAAATGAAACTTGATAAATATTGTCTACTCTTGTTCCTAATAGTACCGTGTCCAAGGTGTCATGTTGTCTAACTAGACATTGACTTGGTTGAAAATCAATTGTGTAACCCGTGTCACACAATTGACTGACACTTAGGAGATTAAATGTCATCCCCTTGACTAGAAGACATTTGAGATTCTAAGACATTCGGATATTTGAATGTCCTCCTATTCTATGACCTTAAGACTACCCATTGTTACCAAATGAAACATTACCTCTACTTTTCTTGTTGAAGTGTGGTAAACAATGATCTATCCCCGGTCATGTGTTTGGAGCACCCACTATCAATGAACCAAGTTGATAGATGCTCCCCTCATCATAACCTACACAATTCAAAAAATAGAAGTTTTAGGTACCCAAACCTTGGGACCTAAAGCACCTACTAAACAAGACTTAGTACCCATGCCTTGACAACTTTCTTTTGAACCTTGGGTGTCCTAGATTGTCTCATATCAGTCCTAGACATCAAGGACACAAATGAAGGTTCTTTGGGTCGGTAACCAATACCGGCCCTATTGTAGACTGCCCTTTGGGCATTCAAGATCATGTCTAGGGTTTTTGAGCTAGTTGAGAACTTCTCAAGAATATTCTTGAGTCTCTCAACTTCACTCTTCAATGATTTGTTTCTTCTTCTAGCAATTCATCATGCAAATCATCTACATCCTCAACCCTAGAGGATTTCAAATTTTCAACCTCAAGTTTCAATGATTTAATCTCATCCTCTAACATTTCAACATGCAAGTCATCTATGTTATCATCCCTAGATGATTTCAATTGTCAATTTCTAATTGCAATGCTTTAACCTTATTTTTGACTTCTTTAACATATTGGTTAAACATGCAATTGCTCTATAACATTTTTCAAGTTCGGGAGAGTTACCTCTTCATCATCCGAAGATGATGAAGCCGCGTTTGAGGAGTTGGAAGATTCATCACTGCTCTCTTGATCTCCAATGCCATGAGTGCCACATGCCTTGTGCTCTTCTCCTCCTCTTCATCGGATGAGCTTGAGGAGGATTCATCCCAAGTGGCCTTCAAGGCCTTCTTCTTTTCTTTGATTTTCCTCTTTCTTTTTGGATTTCTCCTCCTTTTCTTTAGCTTTGGGCATTCACTCTTGAAGTGCCCTTTCCTACCACACTCAAAACAAGAAATTAGTCTTATCAACTTTAACTTCACTAGGGTTACCTTTACCCTTGAAGCGTCGACCCCTTCTCATCATTCTTCTCACAAAATTTGCCATCTCGGAGNTCAACTTCATTAGCCTCATTCCTAAAGAATGATCTAGTTCTAACCCCATGATGGATGTCTCCAACAATTTGGTCTTGGGGATGACTAGAGGCTAATCTAGTTTGCCTAGGTGTTGGTGGTGCTTCTTGAATGGGTTCACTAGACACAAGCTCAGCCTCAGGATCCGGCTGATCTATGGTTGTCTAGGCTCACCGTCATCGGATTCATCACCATCAACAATATTTGGACTCTCATTCAAACTTAGTCTCCTAAGTTCGAATTGGACTTCATCTTCTGGTTGACCATTGACTTTTGGAATTTCTTCAAAGACAACATCAGAAGACTCTTCAACCACTCTAGATTTCTTGTTGTAGACTCGGTAGGCTTTGCTAACTAGGGAATACCCGACTAGTATCCCTTCATCAGCCTTTGTCGTGAACTTTCCAAGGTGATCCTTGGTGTTTAGGATGAACACCTTACAACCAAACACCCTAAGGTGTTTAACCGTAGGTGGTTTTGCAAACCAAAGTTCATGGGGAGTCTTTCCTAAGAACCTATGGATGAGGACTCGGTTTTGCACATAGCAAGCTGTACTTACAGCTTCAGCCCATAAGTAACTCGGTATTGAGTACTCATTAAGCATACTTCGTGCAGCCTCTTGTAAAACACGTTTCTTCCTCTCTACAACACCATTTTGTTATGGTGTTCTAGAGTAGAGAACTCATGTCTATAACCTCTATCTTGACAAAATTCTAAGAATCGTTGATTTTGAAATTCACCTCCATGATCACTTCTAATTATCTTAATTGTTGATGATTTTTCATTTTCAACTCTTCTACAAAAAGAAATAAAAACATCTAAGGTTTGGTCCTTATATTTAAGAAAATAAGTCTATGTATATCTAGTAAAGTCATTAATAATAACAAAGCAATATCTACTTTCATTCAATGCTATGATGGTGGTACAATCAAATAGATCCATGTGAAGTAAATCTAAAGCGGTAGATGTACTTACAATGCTTTTACCTTTATGTGCAGATTTTGTTTGCTTACCCATTTGACATGCATCACAAAGTTTGTCCTTTTCATACTTGATGCTTGGTAAGCCACGAACTAATCCCTTGTTGGCCAATTTCCGGATGTTCTTCACATTAACATGTGCAAGTCTCCGGTGCCAAAGGGTGGACTCTTCTTCTTTTGACATGAGACACTTAGCAAAAACATTAGTAGCACTTTTAAATGAAACTTGATAAATATTGTCTACTCTTGTTCCTAATAGTACCGTGTCCAAGGTGTCATGTTGTCTAACTAGACATTGACTTGGTTGAAAATCAATTGTGTAACCCGTGTCACACAATTGACTGACACTTAGGAGATTAAATGTCATCCCCTTGACTAGAAGGACATTTGAGATTCTAAGACATTCGGATATTTGAATGTCTCCTATTCCTATGACCTTAAGACTACCATTGTTACCAAATGAAACATTACCTCTACTTTTCTTGTGAAGTGTGGTAAACAATGATCTATCCCCGGTCATGTGTTTGGAGCACCCACTATCAATGAACCAAGTTGATAGATGCTCCCCCTCAATCATAACCTACACAATTCAAAAAATAGAAGTTTTAGGTACCCAAACCTTGGGACCTAAAGCACCTACTAAACAAGACTTAGGTACCCATGCCTTGACAACTTTCTTTTGAACCTTGGGTGTCCTAGATTGTCTCATATCAGTCCTAGACATCAAGGACACAAATGAAGGTTCTTTGGGTCGGTAACCAATACCGGCTCGATTGTAGACTGCCCTTTGGGCATTCAAGATCATGTCTAGGGTTTTTGAGCTAGTTGAGAACTTCTCAAGAATATTCTTGAGTCTCTCAACATCACTCTTCAATGATTTGTTCTCTTCTTCTAGTAATTCATCATGCAAATCATCTACATCCTCAACCCTAGAGGATTTCAAATTTTCAACCTCAAGTTTCAATGATTTAATCTCATCCTCTAACATCTCAACATGCAAGTCATCTATGTTATCATCCCTAGATGATTTTAATTGGTCAATTTCTAATTACAATGCTTTAACCTTATTTTTTGACTTCTTTAACATATTGGTTAAACATGCAATTGCTCTATAACATTTTTCAAGTTTGGGAGAGGTTACCTCTTCATCATCCGAAGATGATGAAGCCGCGTTTGAGGAGTTGGAAGATTCATCACTATTCTCTTGATCTCCTAATGCCATGAGTGCCACATGCCTTGTGCTCTTCTCCTCCTCTTCATCCGATGAGCTCGAGGATGACTCATCCCAAGTGGCCTTCAAGGCCTTCTTCTTTTTCTTTGATTTCTCCTCTTTCTTTTTGGATTTCTCCTCCTTTTTCTTTAGCTTTGGGCATTCACTCTTAAAGTCCCCTTTCCTACCACACTCAAAACAAGAAACGTTAGTCTTATCAACTTTAACTTCACTAGGGTTACCTTTACCCTTAAAGCGTCGACCCCTTCTCATCATTCTTCTCACAAAATTTGGCATCTAGGAGGAAGAAGACCCGCTGCCATCTTCCTCAGAATCGGACTCGGATTCGGAAGAGGATGAAGATGAAGAGACTTCCTTCTCCTTCTTCTTCTCCTTCTTCTTCTTGTTGGATCGGTCCCCTGCAACTAAGGCAATCCCCTTCTCCTTGGGGCCTTCGTTAGCCATTTCATGCAATTCCATTTCACAAAACAAATCATCTAACTTAACAATGGATAAATCCTTGGAGACTTTGTAGGCATTGACCATGGATGACCACAAAACATTCCTTGGAAATGCTTTTAGCACATACCTCACAAGGTCGCGATTCTCGACCTTTTCATCAACAAAATGAAGCCCATTGAGGACTTCTTTGAACCGGCTATGTAACTCACTTATGGTTTCATTCTCCTTCATGGAGAGATTTTGAAGTTGATTGAGGAACAAGTCCCTCTTGGCGATTCTTGAATCTCGGGTGCCCTCGTGGAGTTCGATGAGTTTGTTCCACAAGTCTTATGCACTTGTGAAAGTACCAACCTTGATGAGTTGGTCTTTGTTCATGCCGCATTGTAGGGTGACAACCGCCTTCGCGTCAGCTTCACTCTTTCGAGTTTGTTCGGCTGTCCACCGCCACGATTCAAGTTCCTTGCCTTCATCATCCTTTGGAGGGGTAAAACCCTCCTTCACGGCGAACCAAGTGTTGATGTCCATCTTCAAATCATACTCCATCTTCGATCTCCAATATTGGAAATCTGCGCCATCGAAGATGGGAGGTCGAGTGGTGGAAAAACCTTCTCTCAACGCCATGGATGATAGCTCTCGGTTGTTAATCCACTTGTACAGAGCCCCAAGCTCTGATACCACTTGTTGGAACCCGGATGGCTAGAGAGGGAGGGTGTGAATATAGCCAATCACTTGACCTTTAGCACTTATCAAAAATCTGCACTTAAACCGTTTAGTAGCACAGCGGAAAGAATAGAAACAGAGTATGCAGAAAATCAAAACCCTAAACTATGAGCAAACACAAGAACGCTAACAAGAGGATTTACAAGGTTTAGGGATAACTTACCCCTACTCCTTGGTGTGCCCGTAAGGTGGGCGATCCCTTGATCGTCAGCAGATCAAGCCCCGGAAGATCCGGATAGAAAGCAACCTCCTTCTCGGTGGAGTAACCTCTCCACAGCGTTTCAATTAAGGATATAGTTTTAAGCACAATGAAACACAAGAAAGATCTTACTTAGCACTTAGCAAAGATAAGAACACAGCAAGCTTCCCCCGAGCTCCACCTAGCGACGATCTCACGCAAGATACCTTTCACCGTGTCTTCTCGCTGTTGGATTCAAAGCCTCTTGTTCCTTCCTCCAAGTGCTCAAGCAAGGGATGGTTGCTTCAAGATTGCAGTAGCTTGCTCAAGATGATGAAACTTCATAACACACAAGCAAGGTATGGAGAACACAAACGCGTAGCAAGAACTAAGCCAGAAGTTGATTCAGCGAACTCTGCTCTGCTCGTCTTCTCTATGCCCTTTTGTTTCTCCACTGAGCACAGGTGACACCGTCTCACAGTAGCCTCCAGCTGCCTACCTGCCAATGTCAGCTACCACTGAGCTCTCCCTGGACTCCCTGAGCTTCCCTCAGCCATGCTCCAGTCAGCAGCTCCAGTCTGCAGCTCCAGCCGTTGCAACCTGAGATGGAAAACGGACAAACCTACTCCAAGGAAAGGCCTCTATTAACTCTCCTTGAGTGTTTGAATCCTTCCTTGTCACCTGCAGCTCAATCAGAGTGTTAGCACAGCATATCAAGCAGAAAATCGTGTATCAGATGTTAAGCGCAGAGAATCAGATACGTTCAGACGCGATCAGAGCGTCTGACAGTGCAATTTGAATTAAAGTGATCAATCACCGGACCGATCCAGGGCTTGTGGGTCGGTCACCAGACCGATCCACCACTTTGCTGGGACTCCCAGCTCTCGCGGCGACATAAGCCTGATCGGTCACCAGACCGATCAGAGTGAATCCTGATCGGTCACCAGACCGATTAGGTAGCTCCCTGTCCGATCAGGCTCAAGCCTGATCGGTCCACGTCTGAGTGAACAGTAACTGCGAAAATTAAATCCTAAGTCTTTGATCGGTCACTAGACCGTTCAGGAGCTAATCAGCGGGAGAACGCAACTCACTGTGGGCTCCCTGATCGATCACCAGACCGATCAGGAGCAAGGTAGTGAGGAAGCTGCCTGCTCTCTGATTGGTCACCGGACCGATCTGGAGCCAAGCAACGAGGCAACGGCCTGCTCCCTGATCGGTCACCAGACCGATTAGGAGCCACACAGTAGGTTCCCAACCTCACTGTGCGCTCCCTGATCGGTCACCAGACCGATCAGTCATCGCTGGATCGGTCACCAGACCGATCTACGAAGGAGTAGCGTGCCAACTTCCCTGATCGGTCACCTGACCGATCCTGGGACTCAAACCTAGCCCTCCAAGCTAGGATTTCATCCACCTTAGCCCTCCAAGCTAAGGATTTTTCACCTAACCCTCCAAGTTGGGAATTTTCACCTAACACTCCAAGTTAGGACTTTTCACCTAGCCCTCCAAGCTAGGACTTTTCACCCAACTCTTCCGAATTAGGACTTTTCCAGACCTAGCCCTCCATGCTAGGAACCTGACCCTCCAAGCCAGGCCTTTTTCACCTAACCCTCCAAGTTGGGACTTTTCACCTAACCCTCCAAGTTAGGACTTTTCACCTAGCCCTCCAAGCTAGGAATTTTCACCCAACCCTTCCGAATTAGGATTTTTCACAACCTAGCCCTCCAAGCTAGGATTTTCCATACCATGCTTAATCCCCGATTAGGACTTAACCATAATCATAATCAACATCAACCTAGACTTAAATCGGTGTCAACACCAAAACAACAATCAGGGTTAGACTGCATCAATAATTTTGGCTCAGAGATCTCTCAAGGTGGTTTGTGCATAAGGAAGGGAGGAGCGGACGAAGTAAGGACACAACTGGAGGCACATTAGAGACTAAGGGCCATGTGAAGGGATCTATAGGTAAAAATATTTAAAATCGCAGCGGAAATAAGATCCCTTGAGCGATCTATGCGAAAGAAAAACTCATACAAAGTGATCTACAATTCCTATCTCATAGGAATACCTTTGTTGCGTGCCCTTCGCTTATCCCGCTAGTCCTTTAGTTCGCCGGATCTCTTACACATTCAAGTGTCCGTGCCTCTATGCTTATCCACACGAACACGATCTACGCCTCGGAGAGGAACCATCTTAGTTGTGCTAGCAACTTGGGATGACTCACAAAGCACAAGAACCTCCACTAGAGAGTTATGGACAAGGAGGAAAAAAGAAGAGGAAGAGAGATGCACCCTCTAGCCTTTGACAAGGGGGGGGTATTTATACTCATCTAATGAATACCAAGGGTCTATGTCCCTTGAGCTCCTCTCATCTTAATGCTAATAAAACCCAATGAATACATAGCTTCTTGGTATCCCTTGAGACTCTTAGTATTTTATTCATCTAATGAATAGAATGTCTCTTAGCCTTCCTCTTAAATAATATTTTATTAAACCCTTTAATGAATATTATCCATAATTATGTGGTTGAGTCTAATCTATATGAGTCTAACTCAAATTAGACTCAATCCCATAATCTAATTGGATTCACTTGAGTCTAACTCAATTAATCCAATTCGAATCAAATCTTAGTCAAACCAAGATCAATTAATCTCCGAAGCATCGTGTCCTTAGTGTGTGACCCAATAGGTTCTCGTAACGTTGGCAATGTGCCTAAACGCTTTAGACACATAAGCAATGAGCGACTTCTAGCAATGCATCATTGCTACCCAAGTAATAAGAAAAGTCGAGATCCGGCTTAACCTCCGTGACTACGATAATGTATGACCTTGTCCTTCTATCCTCGATATCTAGATTGACCAATGAGGCATAGACCATGTAATCCTCAGTCAATCTTGTGTTTCTTGATCCCCGAGTAGACTCACTCAAACAAATGAGCTCAATATCTCATATTGACTCATTTGAGCATGGTCATGCGTTTTAGTAGTCCTACTCGATCAAGGGGCCCACAGATATCACTCCCATCATATGGGAGGGATAGATCCCATCTACATCACTCACATTCCTCCGCATAATTCATTACATACCCAGTGATCGCCTTTATAGTCCACCCTGTTACGGGTGATGTTTGACGATACCAAAGTACATAACTCCTTATGTAGGGAACCGTAGTGACTTCAGGTCTATGGACTATTCATACCAATAGTCACATGAGAAAGTTTATGACACTCATATGACAATTTATAAAACTTTCTCATGGCGGGTCATTTAGTACACATTCTCCAATGTATACCCATGTGTCAATTTGATATCACATATCCATGACTTGTGAGCTCAAGTCATCAGTTGACCTACATGCTAGTCTTCATGCATTAATATTGTCCTTGAATATTAATGCTTGACTAGGAATGTTTTAGAGTAGTGTTCTCTACATCATCTCACTATCGATTCAACTAATCGATATAATGTAGATAAGAACCTACTACCCAAGGACATTATTATACTTAGTTATTTGGCACAAATATAAAGTAAGTATAATAACCAATCATGTCTTTATTAATAATAGAATATGATAGAAAATTTCCCTAGTCAATCATCACATAATTGTTTTTAGGGCTCCTACTAACAATCTCCCACTAGCACTAGTGTCAATCACTATAATATCTAATATCCAGTGACCTAGTGTAACCATCATGCTTCTTTTGTGCCAAAGCCTTGGTCAAAGGATCCGCGATGTTAGCCTCAGTGAGTACTCTGCATATCCTCACATCTCCTCTATCGATGATCTCTCTAATGAGATGGAAGCGCAGTAGTATATGTTTGGTCCGCTGATGTGACCGAGGTTCCTTAATAGCCCCATTGTTGTCACAATAGAGGTTTATCGGGTCCACAATGCTAGGAATCACATCAAGCTCTACAATGAACTTCCGGATCCAAACAACCTCTTTTATCGCCTCAGACGCGGCAATATACTCGGCCTCTGTTGTAGAATCTGCGACTGTGTCCTGCTTCGAACTCATCCAGCTCACAGCGCCACCATTCAGGCAAAATACATACCCTGACTGCGATCTAAAATCATCCCTATCTGTTTGGAAGCTTGCGTCACTGTAACCCTTTACAGCTAGCTCCTCATTGCCCCCAATTATCAAGAAATATTCTTTCGTCCTTCGCAAGTACTTAAGAATATTCTTGACAGCGGTCCAGTGACTTTCACCTGGATCTGACTGGTACCTGCTCATCATGCTCAAACCATACGAGATATCTGGACGAGTACAAAGCATAGTGTACATAATAGACCCTATAGCGGATGCATAAGGGATCTGATCCATACGGTCTCTCTCCTCCTTAGAAGAGGGACCTTGAGTCTTCGAAAGACTCACACCATGTGGCATTGGCAGAAATCCCTTCTTAGAATTCTGCATGGCAAATCGATTAAACACCTTGTCAATATATGTACTCTGACTTAAGCCAAGTAATCTCTTAGATCTATCTCTATAGATCTTGATGCCTAGGATATAGGCTGCTTCACCTATGTCTTTCATTGAGAAACAATTCCCTAGCCACGTCTTCACAGACTGTAGTGAAGGGATATCATTCCCAATGAGGAGTATGTCATCTACATACAAGATCAGGAAGACAACTGTGCTCCCACTAACTCTCTTGTAGACATCGTTCTTGATGAAACCAAACGCTTTGATTGCATCATTGAATTGAAGATTCCAGCTTCGAGAAGCTTGCTTTAGCCCATAAATGGACCTTTGCAATTTATATACCTTTCCAGCATGCTCTGGATCTACAAAATTGTATCGCCCGCCTTTTTCCACACCTTACGGTGTGGTGAGAGGCGGCGTTACGCCAACATACATATAGGCATATGAACATCGTAATGCAGCGGAATAATTTAAAACTTTATACATACATGCAACTAACACTTGAGTTATGTAGATATGTCTTAACTATCATTCCTAAACATAGAGACATGGTAACTTAGCATGTTAACATCATACGTAACATCATGATATGAAAATCACATAAATCATCCATAAGCAACATAAGTAGTATGTTATTCTTTAGGCATAACTATCATAGGTATAACATGAAACTTAAGAAGACAATGCAAAAACATAAGACATGTGACAAAGTATAAATATGAGAATCTTTTTCTTTTTCCTTTGCCATGTCACTGCCACACACACACTCTTGCCCCTCCTGCTGCTTCCCTTAATATCCTCTTGATTGATCTACGGTATAAGAAAATAAAACTATAAGCACATAGGCTTAGTAAGACCCTTTCCTACTCACCAAAACCATATGTCACATAAAATAAAACATATAACGTACTTATCATAGAGAAGTTCTTGATATAAAACCTAAGCATATGAAATACTAACATGGCATAGTTCTTGACATAAATCATAAGCATATGGAACATTTAACATGACATGGTTCTTAACATAAAACATAAGCATATGAAACAATTAACATGACATGGTTCTTAATATGAAACATAAGCATATGGAACATTTAACATGACATGGTTCTTAACATAAAACATAAGCATATGAAACACTTAACATGGCATGATACTTGACATAAACATGAGCATAAAATATACTTAACATGGATGTATAACATGAATGGATGTATGAGTCAAATGCATATAACCTAAGGATGCTTATTTGAAAATCATACTTATAAATACTTAAATATAATCATCACATCATGGGGGGCCCTGGCTTATACCACATACATACATCATATGCGCGCATCCCTAAGTAAATGCGAGGTAGCTAATCTCGACCTACTAGGATAAGGACAGCTACGGTAGTCCCAAAACCGAAGCTTTCATGAGGAGCCCATCCCTGTTGGACAGCTGCGGTAGTCCCAGAATCGGGGACAGCTACGGTAGTCCCATACCGAGGCTTACATGAGGAGCCCATCCCTTGGACCCTTACTTCGGTCCGGTACAAGCCCATTCATAAAGTAAAATAGCTTCACATGCTTCATCATTTATAGAACATACATAACATATTTAAAAACATAAACATGATAGCATAAAGCATACTTAGCATTTCATCATTCATAATTCATGCATAATATCATAATGCCTTAAAGGCATAAACATCATCTTCATTCATAAGACATGACATACATACATAATTATGCCTTGAGGCATAAACATCATCTTAATTCATAAAGCTTGCATGATCATAGTACAAAAGGTAAGCATGCATTACATACATGGTACATATCACGTAGCATACATAATCATAGTATCTATCATAAAGCATGCATGAGTAGGATTCATATGAACATGATACATACTACCTAGGTTCATGGCATTCAACATAGAACATGCATAGGTCTACTTAACCATATATCTATCATAGGCTTTTAACTTAAAATATGCATCATTCTACACAAACATGAGGCCTTCTTCATAACACATGTGTTGATGGTATAGAGCTTAAATCATTCATGAATGAAACCTACTAAAACATAGTATCTAACATAAGCATACAAAATCATGAAGCATAGCACATAAGGTTAGGATTTTAGGTAACATAAAATTCATACCACATGCTTGAACATATATATACATCAAAATAAGCCATAAACAAGTATTTTTGAAACCCTAACTCAACCTAAACCCTAATTGATGTGCTTGGCCAATGGTTGGATGAAGAGAGATCCTATTATTCAAGTAACATGTAAGGTACCATAAGTAAAGAAAAGCCCATACATTACATACAATGCCATAGAAAATCATTAGAACCCATGATTAGGGCTAACCCTAAGTTCTAGCCCTACAACTTGACGTTGGCCGAAACCCTAGAGGGTCACAAGTACATGGAGAAATTCATATAATTCACCATAAATATCCAATCCAATACATACAATACCATGAGAAGCCATTAGAACCCTTGATTGGATCTAACCCTAAGTCCTAGCCCTAAATCATGCCTTGGCCGAAACCTTAGAAGGGTAATAAGTCCATGGAAAAATTCATATAATTCACAATTAATATCCATTATATCATAGGGAAACATAATAAACATGCTTGGAGGGTTGGATTTAATCCTAACCATGAAACATGGATGGTGGTCGAAACCCTAGAGGGTCTTAGGGTGCTACAAAAATTCCCCAAATCATAATTTATTCTTTATTTATCATGAGAAAGCATTAGGAAACATAAGTGAGGTTTTAACATCATCTTAGACCCAAAAACATGACTTGGCCGAAACTTTTAGAAACCCTAGTTCATGGTTTTCTCAATATAGATCCCAAACAACATCTTGAATCATGAAAGATAACATCAAAACTATTATAACATAGGTGAGGGAGTCTTACCTTTCTTTATCTTGGTTATAAACCCTGAATAGAGAAGCAAAAGGAAACCTTCTTGACCTTATGCCACCCCTAGCCCTTGTGGCCTTGTAGGAAGCCTTGGATCTTCAAGAGGAAGTCTTCTTGTGAAGCCTTTCCAAGGGAAAAGCCCCTTGTGGGTTTCGGTTAGAAGGAGGAAGAAGAGGGAGAGGAAGAGCATTGGTGGAAGAAGAAAAGAGAGAGCAATAACTTAAGTGCCAAGTTACCTCTTCACTTCTCATCCCCTCTTTTTTTATACTAAGTGAAGGGGCAAGTGAAGAGGCATGGTGCCTCCTCTCATGGTGACTCTTCACTTCCTTTAGCCTCAACTAAAATCCTCTTCCTTTTCCACTAGCACTCCCTTGCTAGGTGAATTGGTTAGTACATGCATGATGAAGCTTTGCCTCTACTTAGGTCCAAGCTTCAATCCTTGGTGCATGCACTTTATTTTTATTCCTTTTTCTTTTATTTTTGGCAAGGCCCACATAAGACCCACCAAGAGTCATGCTAATATTCCTATTTGAAACTCATTTCTATTTATGTTAAATTCTACCTAAAATTCACTAATAACCATGGTACTAGAAGAGTCCATGTAAGACCCATTAGTACTTAGTTTTTAATCCATATAAGGAATCATGCTAAGGTTCATGCTAGTATTCCTATGTTACTCACGAATCCATATAGGCATGATCAATATTTTTAAGAAAAATATTGAAAGGATTTTACGGGCCGTTACAATCTCCCATACCTCGTGAAAGTTCATCCTCGAACTTAGAATAGCTCCGGGTACTTGCGTCTCATCTCGTCCTCGCGTTCCCAGGTAGCTTCCTCGAACCCTTGACTTTGCCATAGGACCTTGACTAAGGGTACCTCCTTATTCCTTAGCTTTTTGATTTCCCGATCCAGGATCTGCATAGGTCGGCTTTCAAAACTTAGGTCCTCCTGCACTTGTACTGTCTGCGGCTTGATCACTTGGTCGGCGTTTGGAATACACTTCTTAAGCATCGACACATGGAACACGTTATGAATAGCTGACATCTCCTGGGGCAGCTCCAGCTCATAAGCTACTGTGCCGACTCTTTTCAGGATCTGGTACGGTCCTACATAATGCGGACTTAGTTTTCCTTTCTTCCCAAATCTCGTTACCCCTTTCATAGGAGCCACTTTGAGGAATACCAAATCTCCAATATCGAATTCCAGTGGTCTACGCCGGACATCCGCATAATTCTTCTGTCGGCTTTGAGTAGCTTCTATCCATTGTCGAATGTTTTGTATAGCTCGGGTGGTGTCGTCGATGAAATCCGTCTTGAGCCCCATTTCCTTCTTTTCACCACCTTCGTTCCAACAGATCAGAGACCTACATCTCCTCCCGTACAGAGCTTCATAAGGTGTCATTCCGATAGTAGCTTGGTAGCTATTTTTGTAAGCAAATTCCGCTAAACATAGATATCGGCACCAACTCCCTTTGAAATCCAGGGCACAAGCTCGCAACATGTCCTCCAGTACTTGATTCACTCGTTCAGTTTGCCCGTCAGTCTGACGGTGAAAAGCGGTGCTGAATCATAGTTTAGAGCCGAGAGACTTCTGGACGCACTTCCAAAAATGTGAGGTAAAGCGACCATCCCTATCTGAGATGATGGTCTTGGAAACTCCATGAAGTCTGATTATCTCCTTAGCATATAATTGAGCTAGTTGCTCAATCGAATAAGTCATCTTGATTGCTAGGAAGTGAGCAAACTTCGTCAACCTGTCCACAATTACCCATATCGCATCATATCCGTTCGTAGTCCTGGGAAGCCCTGAAATGAAATCCATAGAGATATCTTCCCATTTCCATTCTGGAATTGGAAGTGGCTGCAGAACTCCTCCGGGTCGCTGGTGTTCTTCTTTCACTCGTTGGCAGGTCAAGCAAGTGCTGACATGCTGAGCCACATCTCTCTTCATACCGGACCACCAGAATTTCTCCTTCAGGTCTTGATACATTTTGGTGGATCCCGGATGCATCGAATAAGGGGTTCTGTGAGCTTCTGCTAATATTTCTCTCCACAGCTCCGGATCATTAGGGATACATAGACGATCCCTAAGATATAATACTCCCCCGTCGACGATACGAAAACCATCGCCCTTCCCTTCTAGGATCTCCTGCTTGATTCTCTGAAGACTCGGATCATCATTTTGTTTTTCCAATATGTCCTCGAACAGCGTCGGTGATATTGTCATGGTAGAATGTCGTCCGGAGATGACCTCGACCCCAAAATTCATAATTTCCCTTTCGAGTGGGCGGGGTAATATAGATATGGACATCAAGGTGGCACTAGACTTCCGGCTGAGTGCATCGGCCACTTTGTTTGCCTTCCCTGGATGGTAGAAGATCTCGCAGTCGTAGTCCTTCACCAACTCAAGTCATCGGCGTTGTCTCATATTTAAGTCTTTCTGAGTGAAGAAGTATCACAGACTCTGGTGGTCTGTATAAATCCTACACTGTGCTCCATATAGATAATGCCTCCATATCTTAAGAGCGAAGACCACAGCGGCCAGTTCTAGATCGTGAGTGGGGTAGTTCTTGTTGATGCAGTCTGACCCTGATTGTTGTTTTGGTGTTGACACCGATTTAAGTTTTGATTTAAGTTTGGTTGAGCAAATTTGGGTTAAGTCCTGGTCGGGGACTGGGCATAAAACCCTGGTGAGTGAAGCCAGGTCCTAGCATAGGAAGCTAGGTTGACTAAAATCCCGGTGAGTGAAGCCGGGTCCTGGTGAGTGAAGCCAGGTGATGGAAATCTCGGTGAGTGAAGCCGGGTCCTGGTGAGTGAAGCCAGGTGATGGAAATCCCGGTGAGTGAAGTCGGGTCCTGGTGAGTGAAGTCAGGTGATTGAAATCCTAGTGAGTGAAGCTAGGTTGAAATCCTGGTGAGTGAAGTCGGGTCCCGGTGAGTGAAGCCGGGTGACCGAAACCCTGGTGAGTGAAGCCAGGTCCTAGCTTGGAGGGCTAGGTTTGGAAAAGTCCTAATTCAGAAGAGTTGGGTGAAAAGTCCTAGCTTGGAGGGCTAGGTGAAAAGTCCTAACTTGGAGGGTTAGGTGAAAATTCCCAACTTAGAGGGTTAGGTGAAAAAGTCCTAGCTTGGAGGGCTAGGTTGGATGAAACCCTAGCTTGGAGGGTGTAACGCCCGCCTTTTTCTCACACCTTATGGTGTGGCGAGAAAGCGGCGTTACGCTAAACATACATGTACATATAAAACATCTTAATGCATCGGAATAATTTTTTTCTTCTACACATGCTTTTAACCATGCAACTAATACATGAATCATCTATACATGCCTAAATTTATCATTAATGAACCTAGTGTCATTGGACATAGCATATTAACGACATGCATGGCATCATGATATAACCATCTCATAGCTTATTCATAATCATTATAAGTAGCAAGTAACTTATCCATAAACATCATGAGTCTTAAGTCATTCATTAGGCATAACCATTATAAACATAGCATAGAATCTAAGGAGGCATTTCAAAACCCAAGACATGCGATATGTGTAAATAAAAGAATCCTTTGCCATGTCACCACCACACACACACATGCTCTTGCCCCTCCTGCTGCTTCCCTTAGTAACCTCTTGCTTGATCTGCAGTACGAGGAAAATAAGACTATAAGCACATAGGCTTAGTAAGACCCTTTCCTACTCACTAAAACCATACGTCAGTTAAACATAAACATATAAAGCATTTGACATAACATAATTCTAAACATAAAACGTAAGCATAGTCTTGTCGTAATTCATAAGCATATGAACAACCAACATAGCATGATTCTTAACATAAACATAAACCTACAACATACTTAGCATGACATAATTCTTAACATACATGAGCATGGAACATACTTATCATGGCATAATTCTCAATATACATGAGCATGAAACATACTTATCATGGCATAATTCTTAATATACATGAGCATGAAACATACTTATCATGGCATAATTCTTAATATACATGAGCATGAAACATACTTATCATGGCATAATACATAACATGAATGAATGCATGAGTCAAATGCATATACGTAAGGATGCTTAATTTAAAATCATACTTTTAAATACTTAAACATAATCATAACATCATTGGGGTCCCCGGCTTGTACCACATATATACATCATAAGCGCGCATCCCTAAGTAAATACGAGATAGCTAGCCTCGATCTACTAGGGTAGGAACAGCTACGGTAGTTCCAAATACCGAGGCGTTCTTAAGGTGCCCATCCCTGTTGGACAGCTACGGTAGTCCCAGAACCGTGGACAGCTACGGTAGTCTAGAACCGAGGAGTTCTTAAGGTGCCCATCCCTTGGACCCTTACTTCGGTCCGGTACAAGCCCATTCATAAAGTAAAATAACTATGCATGCTTCATCATTCATACTTGACATATCTTAGGACATAACATAATCTTGTTACATGAAGCATGATATAAACATGCTTGGCATTTCATCATTCATACTTATTTCATAACATCATTATGCCTTCATCATTCATACTTATCATTCATAATTAAGGCATAAACATCATCTTTATCCATCTTCTTTTATTCATAAAAACATGACATGCATACATAATCATGCCTCCAGGCATAAACATTATCTTGGTTCATAAAGCTTGCATGATCATGGTACATAAGATAACATGCATTTCATACATGGTACATTTCATCTAGCATACATAATCCTAGTATCCATCATAGAGCATGAATGGGTAAGCTACACATAAACATGATGCATACTACTTAGGTTCATGGCTTTCATCATAAAAACATGCATAGACCTTCACACACACATATCTATTATAGGCATTTCACCTCCTACATGCATTATTCTATTTAACATAACATACCCCTACGTCAATTACACATGTTATGGTATATGACCTAAATATTCATGAGTAAAACATAACATAGAACCTAACATACAAAGTCATATTGCATAACACACAAAGCTAAGGTTTGGTAACATAAAGACCCTTACATCATGCTTAACCATACACTTACATCATAGTAACCCATAAACACGCATCCTTGAGACCTTAACCCAATCCAAGCCCTAGATTAGGGACTTGGCCGAAACCCTAAAGGACCATGGGTCGATGGAAAATTCACATAGGTCATGATTAACATCCAATACACTACATATTATGCCATAGAAAACCATTTGAACCCTTGATTGGATCTAACCCTAAGTCCTAGACCTAAACCATGTGTTGGCCGAAACCCTAGAAGTGTAATAAGCCCATAGGAAAAATTCATATAATCACCATTATTACCCATATGATATCATAGGAAACATACTAATCATGCTTGAAGGGTTGGAGTTTAAACCTAGCCATGGTACCTTAATGGTGGCCGAAACCCTAAGGGGTTTTAGGGTGCTACAAAATTTCCAAAATCATACTTTTATACTTAACTTGTCATGAGTAAACATTAGAAAACATAATAGGGGTTTTCAATATGATTTTAGCCTCAAAAACTTGCTTGGCCGAAACCTTCACAAGCCCTAACTATGGATTTCTCAACATAGTATGCCAACAAGAACTTAGATCATGACAAACAACTTGGAAGCTATCATACCACAGGTGAGGGGGTCTTACCTTTCTTTTTCTTGGTTATAAACGTTGAATATATAGACAAAAGAAAACCTTCTTGATCCTAGAACTCTCCTTAGCCCTTGTAGCCTTGTAGAAAGTCTTGGATCTTCAAGATGGAGTCTTCTTGTGAAGCTTTTCCAAGGGAGAATCCCCTTGGTGATTTTCGGCAAGAAGAAGGAGGAAGAGGGAGATGGGATTTCGGTGGGGGTGGAGGAAGGAGGAAGAAGAGATCTATTTATAATGCCCTTTTGTCTCTTCACAAGTGCCTTTTCATCTTCTTCACATGGTGACTCTTCACTTCCTTAAGACTTAACCAAAATCCACTTCATTCTCTACTAGCACTCCCTTGCTAGGTGAATTGGTTAGTACATGCATGGTGGTACCATAGGTCCAAGGTTCAATCTTTAGTGCATGCACTTTATTATTTTTTTTCCTATTTTATTTTTATTTTATTTTTTTATTAATTTCGAAAATTCCCCTAAGGCCCACCAATAATCATGCTAATATTCTTAATTAAAACCCATTTTTATTTACATTAAATTCTACCTAGAATCCACTAATAACCATGGTACTAGGAAAAACCCATGTAAGGCCTATTAGCACCTAGCTTCTTATTTTATATCGAAAATCATGGAGCATCATACTAAGGTTTACACTAGTGTCCCTACGTTCCTCGAGAATCCATCTAGGCATGGTCAATATTTTTAAAGAAAATATTGAGAAAATTTTCTGGGTCGTTACACTGTTCAATGTCCATTAAGGCTTCAGTACTATCTGCATCTTGAACTTCTTCAAGATAGATTTTACTCCCACTAGTTCTTCTAGAAATAAACTCCTTTTCTAGAAAAACACCATTTCTAGCAACAAACACTTTGCCTAGTGTGGGATTGTAAAAGTAATATCCCTTTATTTACTTGGGATATCCTACAAAATAGCACTTATCATATTTGAGTCCTAGTTTATCTGAGACTTGACGTCGAACGTAAGCCTCACAACCCCAAATCTTAATAAAAGACATCGTGGGACTCTTCCCAATCCATATCGTATATGGTGTCTTTATGACGGCCATTGATGGAGCTCGGTTAAGTGTGAATAGAGTTGTCTCTAGAGCGAATCCCCAGAAGGAAGTAGGAAGGTCTGTCTGACTCATCAACGATCGTACCATATCTAATAGAGTATGATTTCTCCGCTCGGACACACCATTCCATTGTGGTGTTCCAGGTGGAGTGAGTTGGGATATGATCCCACACTCTGCTAGATGGTCACGAAACTCTTGGCTAAGGTATTCACCACCTCGATCTGATCGAAGCATCTTAATACTCTTGCCAAGTTGGTTTTGTACTTCACTTTTGAATTCTTTGAACTTTTCAAAGGATTCCGACTTGTGTTTCATGAGATACACATAGCCGTATCTACTGACATCATCAGTGAAAGTGATAAAGTACTGATAGCCTCCTCTAGCTGCGACATTGAAAGGTCCACATACATCAGTATGTATGAGTCCTAACAAGTCTGTCGCTCTTTCGCCGTGTCCACTAAATAGAGTCTTGGTCATCTTGCCTAGAAGACAAGATTCACATGACTCATATGATTCAAAATCAAATGAATCCAGTAACCCATCCTTATGGAGCTGGGATATACGACTCTCATATATATGTCCTAAGCGACAATGCCAGAGATATGTTTAGTTCGTATCATTGGGTTTGAACCGTTTAATATTTATGTTATAGATTGGGTTGTCAAGGTCTAGAACATAGAGTCCATTCATAAGTGGTGCATTACAATAGAACATGTCATTTAACATTATAGAACAACATTTGTCCTTTATGATAAATGAAAAGCCTTTCTTGTCCAAACAAGATAATGAAATTATGTTCTTAGTCAATGCAGGTACATAAAAGCACTCCTTTAGTTCTATAATAAGCCTAGTGGGCAAAGACAAGGAATAAGTTCCTACAGCTATGGCAGCGACTCTTGCTCCATTGCCTACTCGTAGGTCCACTTCGTCCTTTGTCAATGATCTAGTTCTTTGAAGGCCCTGCTCATTAGTACAAATGTGAGACGTGCATCTGGTATCTAATACCCAAGAAGAAGAGATAAATAGATTGACTTCTATAACAAAAATACCTGAAGCAGAAGTCTCACTTCTTTTTTTCTTTACTTCCTTCAGGTAATGTTTGCAGTTCCTCTTCCAATGTCCGGTCTCACCACAGTGGAAGCAGGTCCCTTCCTTAGGCACCTTATCTTTAGCCTTAGATGTAGTAGAGTTGGCCTTACCTTTGGCTTGGGTCTTACCCTTGCCTTTAGGCTTCCATTTGCCTTTGCCCTTTTGTACCATCAGTACATTACTGGTTTTGGTTTTTTTGAGATTAGGTTCAGCAATTCTTAACATGTTGAGCATCTCAGGCAAAGGCTTGTCAATTTCATTCATGTTGTAGCTCATGACAAATTGATTATACCCCTCCGGCAATGATTGCAGGATAAGGTCCGTTGCCAATTCTTGGCCCAGTTGAAATCCTAGTCTTTCAAGGTTCTTGACATACCCAATCATCTTGAGTACGTGAGTTCCTACAGGAGTTCCATCTTGCATCTTGCATGCAAATAGGGCTTTAGACACCTTAAGCCGCTCGTGCCTAGCTTGCCCTTGATATAGTTGCTTTAGATGCTCAACCAACTCATGTGCATTCATGTTCTCATGTTACTTCTGAAGCTCAGAGTTCATGGTGGCAAGCATAAGGCATGATACATCAAGTGCATTATCCTGATGCTTCTTGTAAGCATCCTTTTCGGCACGGGTAGCAGTAGCGGCGGGTGCTTCTGGAAGAGATTGCTTTAGGATGTACAATTTTCGTTCTTGTTTGAGGACTATCCTTAAGTTTCTGTACCAGTCCAGGAAATTAGCTCCGTTGAGCTTGTCCTTCTCAAGGACAGATCACAGAGAGAGAGTATTTGACGTGTTAGATGACATGGTGATCTACAACAGTAAAATAAGTATCATATATAATTCATTTAATTAGGTATTTAATTAAATGATGCTCCCACTGAATCATAGAGCTTTGGTTGGGGCTAGTCATGGATGTAGGCAAACTCAATTTACCAACACTACTAGCTCCAAACCAAATAGCAATCATTATTTATGTGGGACAAGATCCATATTATACTTCATCTTGAGTTAGCTTTGGCTAATCGCCCAAGACTTGGTATGATTAGGTAGGTAATATTTTACCAATTACATCTCATGCAACTCTTTGAAACAAAGGGTCAAGATCCACATTACACATCATTTTGAGTTAGCTTTGGCTAATCACCCAAGATATGGAATAATTGTTCTCTTACCTAATTTTTCCAACATTTGGGATATGCCTCCAAGTTTCTCAATCTAATTGAGGGGACTTAGTTAAGTCTCACCCAAAGTTTGATAGCGGGACATCACAATTGTCCTCTCGCACTCTACCAAGATAAAATGCGTCACTTTGTTTTGGCAAACCCAACAACAAATGATAGAGGTAGTTTATGAGTACCAAACTTTGGTAGGCATATTGAGTTGACTTAATTGAGATAACTATTTATCTAATCATGCATCACATACACACATTGCATATATCAATATATAAGCGATAAAACGTGACATGGTTATGGCCCGTATACTACGATATTCCCAAGCCAATGAGAAGATCGATGGTCAACCTAGGGATAACATCTTCTCCAAGTGCATCCTTCGGTCATCATGTGCAGTCGGCATCCTTCTTTTAACTTCATTCTTCAATGGGCACTCCACTACTCCTTTTGTACATTACAATGTAGGAAAACTCGAGATACATTCGAGTCTAAATCTATTTTTACAACTTGGAAAATAGAGAAAAGGCACGACACACAGGCCGTATTATGAATTACAACATGCACACACACACACATATTCATACAATCATATTGGGGTTAAGGCCATAACCATGCACCATATCATCAATCACATACAATAGATTTAGGACATCAATTTTTATTATGATTGTAAAAATGCTCATGAGCCGAAACCATAGGTTATAAAATTTGTCGAGTACATTCGCATCATAGCACACTGTCATATTTCATATGATGATGCTATAGACTTTTAGTTTGATCAACACAAACTTTTGTATCTCGACAAATACTCATACATTATACAATCTATAATAAAATTATATCCTACTTCTATATCACATATAAAAGTTTTCCAAACTTTGTACGATCTTTCGCAAGTGGCTCTGATACCACTGTAGGGATCTATAGGTAAAAATATTTAAAATCGTGCAAAAGAAAAACTCATACAAAGTGATTTACAATTCCTATCTTATAGGAATACCTTTGTCGCGCACCCTTCGCTTATCCCTCTAGTCCTTTCGTTCTGTAACGCCCGCCCTTCTCACACTAGGGCAGGGTTACGCGAACATAATTTTTTTTTCATTTTAGCGGAAGCATTTTGAAACTTGAAACTTGAACATGATACATGTATAATCTTGTACTTGAACATGTAAGGCATGAAACCTTTTAAACATCTTAGACATTGAGGAGAGCATGCTAGGTACCTTCACATTCTTATTTGCATAATAGAAGCATGCCACATAGTCATTTCTTAAGACAGAGGAGTAAGTATGAGGAAGGATAACATAATACTAAAGTTCTTTAGCAAGTATAAACTAAGTACTTAGCATATGAGCAAGAGTGAGCATGAAATATCCATATGTGTCTAATTATCTGTAAGTAGCAACTTAGTAAGTATGATTCAACATTTAACATGCAATACTCAGCATATGCATAACTAAATAAAACATGAGTAGATCTTCTTCCACCATGCCACCACTACACACATCTTTGCCCCTCCTGCTGCTCCCTTTAGTTTATCCATTCCTTACCCTTTTCTGGAGTACAAGGGAAAAATGGAAACTATAAGCATATAGCTTAGTAAGATCCTTTCCTACTCACAAAATCATACGTTCCATCAAGTAGAGAAAACATCATGTCATAATAGTGCATAGCATTAAAACACTTAACTTAACATAGCATAAGGGAGCATATGTACTTATCATAAGAAGCATACTTGAACTTAACATAATTCACCTTTATAGCATAATAGTCATATAGTCATGACAAGAAATGCAAATGCAAGATGCTCTTTTGAAAACATGCATAGGATGAGTTCATGCATATGCTTTTCTTAAAATCATACATATAGGTACTTAAACATACATCCATCATCATTGGGGGATCCCGGCTTGTACCTCTTACATACATACATAATGCGCGCATCCCTAATAGGCCGAGGTAGCTAGTCTCTAACCTACTAGGGAAACTAGGTCCGTTCATAGTCCGTCGACCTAGGGGCTTCCCTTACTAGGTCCGTTCATAGTCCGTCGACCTAGGGGCTTCTCGGGAGCCCATCCCCTTACTAGGTCCGTTCATAGTCCGTCGACCTAGGGGCTGCATCCGGAGCCCACCCGTGGACCTTGCTAGGATCCGGTACAAGCCATACAAAGTAAAATAGCATACATGGATTTTATCATATCATAAGCATAGCATATTCTTGTTTCTTACTAGGTCCGTTCATAGTCTGTCGACCTAGGGGTTGCATAGCACATTCTTATCATATCATAAGCATATCATCATAACCTATCACATCATTGTCATATCATGAGCATGGCATGCCTCTTATCTTATCATGAAGAGTGCTCTTAGTCCCGACTTACAGGGAAGCATCTCTTAGGCATTTCATCATACATAAGCCATGCTTAACATAAGGGTGCTTAAAGAGCTTAAACATAGACATGTACATCATGATTCTTAGAGCATGAAAAAGCATGGGAGATGACATGTTATCACCTATACTACTCATAGCATATCATGAGTATGCTTGGCGTGCCTAATTGGGGTTGTAGCTTCCCCCTTAGCCCACATTCTTATTTAATCAGAAAATTCCAGCATATAAACTCTATGTTTAGAGCATGATAAACCATGAAAAACATTACACTAACATCATACATTAAGGTAGGCATCATAGGGGAGACATTAGAAGGCATGTTGGGGTTGTTACCCCTTCTTAAGTCCTACTTATCATTCTTTACAGAAAATTCCAGCATATAAACTCTATGTTTAGAGCATGATAAACCATGAAAAACATTACACTAACATCATACATTAAGGTAGGCATCATAGGGGAGACATTAGAAGGCATGTTGGGGTTGTTACCCCTTCTTAAGTCCTACTTATCATTCTTTACAGAAAATTCCAGCATACATACCTTAGTTTCCAAGCATGTTAAAACCATGAATAAACCATATTTACATCATATATCATCTTACATATCATAGGAAGGGTCATTATCAAGCATACTAGGAGTTTAAACCTCTCTAAGCCCTAAAAGAGGTCCTTGACCGAAAATTCCAGCAAGCCTACTCCGGGTTTTTGGGGGCTTAAGGACAAGGAAAACATCATATTATCATCATCTATTTAGTCACACATCATGAGGAAAAACATATGCAAGTATAGGAGTAGTTTAAACTCTCGCAAGCCCTAAAAACCTTCTTGGCCGAAAACATCAAGAGCTTCATCCTATGTATAAACCATTTTAGGCACTCGAAACTATTGTAATGCAGGTGAGGGGATTACTTACATCCTTTCGCTTAAATTTCTCCTTCTCTAAAATCTTAAGGTGCCCTTGGTTGAAGGAAGGTGAGTGTTCTCCTTCCTAGCACTTCTATAGAACCCTTGACCCTAGTAGAGGGTAAGACCCTTGTAGACTTCTTCCTCCTTCCAATTCCCTAGGGTTGGAACCCTAGGGTGGTGTTTCGAAAATGAAAAGGGAGAAGGGAATTTCGGTGGTGAGGGTGAAGGGGAAGAAGAAGAGGAAGTTATTCCAACTTCTCTTTCCCTTATTTATACTTTTCTCATGAAGAGACATGTCTCTTCACTTCCCTAGTTTTTAACAAACATGTTTCTTATTCCCTCTAAATGAAATATGGCTTGGTACAATGGTTAAGATATTGCTAGTGCAACTAGGAGGTTCAAGGTTCAATCCCTGCTTCCTCCTTTCTACATCTTCTTTTTATTTCATTTTGCACTAATCCACATCCAAGCCCATTAAGCCAAGCCCATCATGAAATTTCATAATAATAATAATATTTCATGAATTCATAATATTTCATAATATTCCATAATAATATTTCATGAATTTCATAATATTTCATATTCATGAATTCATAATATTTAACAATAATATTTCATAAATTCATAATATTTCATAATATTTCATAATAATATTTCATGAATTCCATAACATCTCATATTCATGAATTCATAATATTTAATAATAATATTTTATGAATTCATAATATTTCATATTCATGAATTCATAATGTTTCATAATATTTCATGATAATATTTCATGAATTCCATAATATTTTATATTCATGAATTCATAATATTTAATAATAATATTTCATAATATTTCATATGAGAAATTTTGGGGTGTTACACGTTCACCGGATCTCTTACACGTTCAAGTGTCCGTGCCTCTATGCGTATCCACACGAACACGATCTACACCTCGGAGAGGAACCACCTTAGTTGTGCTAGCAACTTGGGATGGTTCACAAAGCACTAGAACCTCCACTAGGGAGTTATGGACAAGGAGGAAGAAAGAAGAGGAAGAGAGATGCACCCTCTAGCATTTGACAAAGGGGGGGGGGGTATTTATACTCATCTAATGAATACCAAGGGTCTATGTCCCTTGAGCTCCTCTCATCTTAATGCTAATAAAACCCAATGAATACCAAGCCTCTTGGTATTCCTTGAGACTCTTAATATTCTATTCATCTAATCAATAGAATTTCTCTTAGCCTTCCTCTTAAATAATATTTTATTAAACCCTTTAATGAATATTATCCATAATTAAGTGGTTGAGTCTAACTCAAATTAGACTCAATCCCATAATCTAATTGGATTCTCTTGAGTCTAACTCAGTTAATCCAATTCGAATCAAATCTTAGTCAAACCAAGATCAATTAATCTCCGAAGCATCATGTCCTTAGTGTGTGACCCAATAGGTTCTCGTAATGTTGGCAATGTATCTAAACCACTTTAGACACATAAGCAATGAGCGGCATCTAGCAATGCATCATTGCTACCCAAGTAACAAGAAAAGTCGAGATTTGACTTAACCTCCATGACTACGATAATGTATGACCTTGTCCTTCTATCCTCGATATCTAGATTGACCATTGAGGTATAGACCATGTCATCCTCAGTCAATCCTGTGTTTCTTGATCCCCGAGTAGACTCACTCAAACAAATGAGCTCAATATCTCATATTGACTCATTTGAGCATGACCATGCATTTTAGTTGTCCTACTCGATCAAGGGGCCCACAGATATCACTCCCGTCATATGGGAGGGATAGATCCCATCTACATCACTCACATCCCTCCGCATAATTCATTACATACCCAGTGATCGCCTTTATAGTCCACCCTATTACGGGTGACATTTGACGATACCAAAGTACATAACTCCTTATGTAGGGAACCGTAGTGACTTCATGTCTAAGGACTATTCATACTAATAGTCACATGAGAAAGTTTATGACACTCATATGACAATCTATGAAACTGTCTCATGGCTGGTCAATTCAGTATACATTCTCTAATGTATACCCATGTGTCAACTTGATATCACATATTCATGACTTGTGTGGTTGACCTACATGCTAGTCTCCATGCATTAATATTGCCCTTGAATATTAATACATGACTAGGAATGGTTTAGTGTAGTGTTCTCTGTTGGTGCAGAAAGCATCCAAGTCAAACCTGAGTTTTGATAATGGCAACCTGGCTCAAAAGTTAAGTCTTACTTGTTATCTAACAAGTTACTCTAGTGTGCAGGTTAAAAAGCCCTAGCGAAGGACTGCTAGGCACTGGTGAAGGAATGCCAGGGTACAAAGCCATAGCGAAGGACTGCTAGGCACTGGCGAAGGAATGCCAGGGTACAAAGCCCTAGCGAAGGACTGCTAGGCACCAGGCGAAGGACAGCTTGGGACTGAAGCCCTAGCGAAGGACTGCTAGGCATCGGGCGAAGGACAGCTCGGTAACCAAGACCTGGCAAAGGACCATTAGGCAAAAGTCCAACCAAAGGAGCGGTTGGCATCAGGTACATTCTCCCGAGAGGAGTAGGTGAGGACGCGTTCCCCGTCGAGAGGGAACAGTAGGCGTCAGTTCGACCTAGGGCTCCATTTTGGAGGATCAAAGTCAGAACCAAGACAGCTAAGGCTGTATAAACTAACACATTATTATTATTTTATGTTGTTTTGGACTAACCCTAGATGCAGGACCAAAGGAATGAGTGTCCGCAGCTTAGAGAGCCTCAATGGAGTGAGGTAGTGGCTGAGTAGGGCGCCCGGAGTGTCCCGGGCGCCCCCAAGGTACATACAAAACAATGTAAGTAAGGAAGGCTTCGAACAGCTACTGGGCGGGGCGCCCCCGTGCTCCCGGGCGCCCCCGCTGCTCCCGGGCGCCCCCAGCGCTCCGGGCGCCCCCAATAGCAAACCATCGAAGCAGAAGCCAGCAAAGCCAAGGGATAAGGTTTGACCCGGTCAACCCGGGCACCCCCAGCGTCCCGGGCGCCCCGGTCAAGATCTGATCCCGAGTTTGAAGGGATCAGAAGCTGACCGAGACCAAGACGGATCGAGTGACACGTGGGGGGCGCCCCCGACATTCCGGGCACCCCCAGGGCCTATAAAAGGGCCCTCGACCCCAGGCTTCAGGACAACACATCTTCCAACTCTGTAACGTTCTTCTGCTCCTGCACTTCGCTCCAGAAACCTTCCAACTCGACACAAAAGCGCCGACGACGTCCCTCTACTCCGAGAAACATCCCATATCGGACGTCGGTAATGAAGAACTAATTTTTTATTTCAGTTATACTACTACTGTACTAGAACTGTAATCCTTTGTAAGAATCTTTGTGCAATTATAGAATTGCCCTCAGTAAACGGTCAACGACCGTGGGCCTTGGAGTAGGAGTCGACCCAGGCTCCGAACCAAGTAAAATCGATCGTGTCTCTGTGTGATTGTGTTCTCTTAATTTCCGCTGCGTATTTGCTCTAAGTTTTTCCGAAAAACGTTAACGATATTCACCCCCCTCCCTCTATCGTCTCTCTCGATCCAACAAGTGGTATCAGAGCGGGGAAGTTCAAATTTGGTGCAACCACCAGTTTGAAAATTTTTCGGATTTTTATTTTCTTTTTCTCGTTCGAATTTTTTTTTTGAATTTTCTTTTTCCCGTTAATCGAGGTTGGTGCAACACCCTTCGATATTTTATTTTACTTATCCCGCACTACTAATCTAAGACCAAGTCTTGGGAAAAATTTTTTTAGTTATTTTTTTTCAGATTAAATGGTCATGCAAGAAGGATTCAGCACCACCAGACCTCCACTTTGCAATGGAGAAGACTTTTCCTACTGGAAAAGTCGAATGGAGGTCCACCTGAAAACACAGGTGGACATGTGGATTATCATCCAGTCCGGACTGGAGATTCCCACAAATGCTGAAGGAGTTCCTCAAAGCTACACAGAGTGGGACACAGCTCTGAAACGAAGAATCGAAGCAGATGCAAAGGCGACTCAGACCCTTCAATGTGGCTTAACAAAAGAGGAGCTGAACCTGGTGGACCCCTTCAACAGTGCCAAGGAGCTGTGGGCAAAATTGATCGAGCTTCATGAAGGAACATCAAACACTCGGATCAGTAAGAGAGATCTGCTTCTGAACAAGCTGTACACCATCAAAATGGCCGACAACGAAACAGCTGCTCAGCTTCATGCCCGGATTCAAGAACTTATGAACGGTCTTCACACTATTGGTCACAAGGTCGAAAACTGTGACCTAATAAGGTATGCTTTAAATGCTTTCCCTAGAAACACCTTGTGGGTATCTATGGTAGATGCATACAAGGTTTCAAGGGATCTCTCAAAAATTAAACTAGATGAATTATTTTCTGAATTAGAACTTCATGAACAGACTAACTGCAATTTGGCCGAGAAAGGTATTGCTTTTGTTGCAGGAAAAATTGGAAGGTCAACAAAGAAGAAACCTCAACCTGAACCCGAGTCTAACTCAGACTCAGACTCAGAAGATGAAGAAGGAGATCGACCTAAGCTGGTCCGATTGGCCCGAAGCTACTATAAAGAATTGAAGAACCAAACCAACAGAAGGAAGGCCAACCGAAGAAAGGACGAACCAGCTGAACCCACAAATGACAAAAGCAAGCCCAACATGACTTGCTACGAGTGCAAGAAGAAGGGCCACTACAAGACGGAGTGTCCAAACCTAAAGGAGACCAAAAAGACAAGAAGAAAGAAAACACTCCAAGCAACCTGGGACGAATCTTCCTCAGAAGAAGAAGAAGAAGCACCCCAGTCAAACCTACTAGCCCTGACCGCCTCAGATGAAGTCGGGACCGAGTCAGAATCTGAACAAGACGACGGCAGACTAACCTTTTTAGAAGACGGCGAAATCAAGGTAAGTGGTTTCAATAGAAGTCAATTAAATGAACTTATTTCATATCTTTCTCGAGATTTGGTGAAAGCCAAACTCCGAGTCGAATCCCTCCGACAGGAAGTAAAACTCCTGAAAGAGGGAGCTGACTCTAAATCCTTAACCGAGAAAGTTCAAGAAGGAACTCCTACTCAAGTTGAAAAACTTGAGAAAGAGAACTCCTCCCTGAAAACTCAGGTTAAGGATCTTAGAGCTGCCTTAGAACGATTCACTTCTGGTTCCAAGGGTCTTGACATGATTCTTGGAAAACAGAAGTCTGTTCTAAATCGATCCGGACTTGGCTATAGAACCAAATCCCGACAAAGATCTTACTTTGCTGTACTGAATCAGTCCAGAAGTAAAATTCAGGCATGGGTACCTAAACTGTACCTGAACAAACCAACTGGATCAAATCAGTATTGGATCCCCAAGGACAAGATTCACATCTTGCCTAATCATTATCGTGGCTTTAGTCCAGGGGGAGTCAAACTGAAAACTATATTTATTGTTAGATAAAATTTAATTCTTGATTGCAAATTGCATGTTTGATTGTTTATTTAAATTTCTGCAATTTACCATGCTTAGAAATAGTTAGTATAAGGACTGAATAAACCTAATTGAAATTTGACAATATAGTATTGGGTGGAGGTGAGATGATAGTACGTTAGGGAAACCAATTCTAATAAGATCAAGTTTACTTGGTCTCTTTAGACTGGTGAAACTAGCCGAAGCTACTGATCCAAAATCCAAACTAGTTAGACCAAAACTTTTCAAAGATTAATTTTGAAAATGAAATTTCATTAAATGGCTTTGTCAAGGAAAGGGTTGATAATCCAATAAGGCTACGGCCAAAGAAGACATGGTGCCTCGCCAAGACCTGGAAGCCAATTTTTGATTTTCAAATTCAAATTACTTTTTGTCAAATTCAAATCTAACACAAATTTTTAGTTAAGTATAGATTCAAACATTCTCTTTCAAAATAAACTTAACTGTTTTCAAAAATTAAGAGTAAACTTAATTGTTTTCAAAAATTAATTAAGGCTTTCAAAATAAATAATAATTTTTTAAAATAATTTTACTTATCAAAACCTGTCTCACAAAACCTATAAGGCTAACGTGGTTGAAAACCTTAGATTTGGGTGAGACAGACTAGGCAGTGAAACTCAATTTAAGCTATTCCTGATTCTAATTGGATCCAAATCAATAAAACTCTTTATGTGTAGGAACATAAAGATTTGGACCAATGGATGTTGGATAGTGGTTGCTCCAGACACATGACTGGAGATAAATTGAAGTTCACAAAACTCAAGTTCAAGAACCTAGGCTTAGTGGCATTTGGTAACAATGCTACACTCAAGGTAATTGGGTCAGGTAATATTGAGCTTAAATCTGACTTTATTATTAAGAAAGTTCTTTTGGTTGAAAACTTCAAATTTAACTTGCTTAGCATAAGTCAGTTATGTGATTCTGGTTATATAGTCACCATCAACAATTCTAACTGCCTGATTAGAAATGTACAAGACTCAGAAATCATACTTAAGGGCACTAGGAAAAATAATATATACACTATAAACCTTCCCTCAGTACCCAACTGTATGTTAACTCAGTTAGAACAATCGAACCTCTGGCATAGGAGACTAGGTCACACTAATCTGAGGACTATCTCAAAAGTCACCCAACTTGGCCTAATCAAAGGAATCCCCAAAATTAAAAACAATGAAAACCTAATATGTGAATCATGTAATCAAGGTAAACAAACCAAATCTAATCACAAACTAATCCAATCTGACCTAACTCAAACCACAAGTAGAGCCTATAGAGTTTACAATAATCAAACTAAGAAAATTGAAGAAACAACAAACTTAATATTTGATGAAGAAGTCAACTCAACATCTGATAATCCAGACCTAACTTCATCAAATTCTGATCAAGAAAATAATGAACAAACTAGTGAACCTTTAATTGAACCCTTAAACGAACTAACTATTGAACCAATTAATGAGTCAACTGAACCAATTATCGAACTAACAAATGAACCAGCTCAAAGAGTCGAATCAAATAGTGAAGCAAACCGACCAGCCGGACCTGAGGCTGAACCAAGTTCTAGAAGAACCAAGAAACCCAGACTCAGTCACCCAACCGATCAAATTGTGGGTGATCCAACTCTAGGAGTCAGGACTAGATCCTCCTATAGAAACCTTAGTCAAATAGCTATGATATCAAAAATAGAACCCAAACTATAGATAAAGCCCTACCTGACCCTAATTGGATCATAGCTATGCAAGAAGAATTAGCCCAATTTGAGAGGAACCAAGTCTAGGAACTAGTGCCTAAACCTGAAGGCAAATCCATCATTGACACTAAGTGGGTCTTTAGGAATAAGCTAAATGATCAAGGTGAAATAGTTAGAAATAAAGCCCGCTTAGTAGCTAAGGGATTCAGCCAAGTAGAGGGATTAGATTACGATGAAACATATGCCCCAGTAGCTAGACTTGAGTCCATTAGAATGTTGTTAGCCTTTGCATCCCCACAAAGGATTTAAGCTATACCAAATGGATGTAAAGTCAGCCTTCCTAAATGGATTCATTAAAGAAGAAGTTTATGTAGGACAACCCCCTGGGTTTGAGGACTTAGACAAACCTGAACAGGTTTTCAAATTAACTAAAGCACTATATGGGTTAAAACAAGCACCTAGGGCCTGGTATGAACGTTTATCAACTTACTTAACTTCTAAAGAATTTAAACAAGGACAAATTGATTCAACCTTATTTATTAAAACCCTAGGAAAAGATATATTTATTGCCGAAATTTACGTAGATGACATAATCTTTGGATCCACCAACACAAACTTCCTAAAAAAGTTTGTCAAGATAATGGAAAATGAATTTGAAATGAGCTTAGTTGGTGAGCTTACCTTTTTCCTAGGACTACAAATCAAACAAACTAGAGATGGAAACTACGTCTATCAATCCAAATATGCTAAACAGTTAATAAAGAAATTTAAAATGGATAACTCTAAAAGCATAAGTACCCCCATGGCCACTAATATAAAAATAGATAGTGACCCTGATGGTAAGGCAGTAGATCTCAAACTATATAGAAGTATGATAGGTAGTCTACTGTACCTTACAGCCAGCAGACCTGACATTCCTTTTGCTGTAGGGATGTGTGCTAGATACCAAACCTGTGCTAAGGAAACGCACTTAGCAGCCCTAAAAAGAATACTAAGATATGTAAAGGGCATCCTAAATGTATGGATTTGGTATCCTAGAACATCAACCTTCAATTTGTCAGGATACTCGGATTCTGACTATGCTGGTTGTAAATTAGATAGAAAGAGCACAATTGGAAGCTGCCAACTGTTAGGAAATAGTCTAGTAAGTTGGTGCAGCAGAAAACAATACTGTGTAGCTCTGTTCACAACTGAAGCTGAGTATGTAGCCTTAGGAGAGTGTGTAGCACAACTTTTATGGATGATGCTGTTAGTGATATGAGAGAAGTGTCCTAAGGCAATCGCCTTATGATGTAAACATTTATATTAATAAATGATAATTCACTATTTGAGTATACATGTTTGTGTATTTGATAGGATCTTAAACTCATCTACTGAATGTTCGCCATACAATTCACAGCATAAGAGAATTTGTGATGGGATCACAACTAGTGATTATCTCTAAATGTGCAAATGTGAAGTGTTGGAAATATCCCTAGTCAATGAATTGATAAATACGGACATTATCAATTCTGTTGAGACTAGCATGGGTTATTCTCTATTCAGCTGATTCTCACTGGCTGGTGACATTGGGATGTCCGGAGATAAACATGGATGCTAGTTAAGGGAACTAGTTCATTGGAGTGACTAGCTGTAAAACTTCATATGGTAATCTATATAGATTTGTCAATGAAGTTCTTACTGCAGCTTAAGTGCGATGTTCCTTTGACTTGCGGTGTTCAAGTCAACTTGGTCATGGAGACTTATACTTTGACATCTTAAGCAAGCATCTCTTAGGAGGTGTGGACCCACGATGATCGGGTATAAGCCGAAGTGCCCGAAGATGTTTGAACAGCCTACAAAGGATTCACCACTCCTTGCGAGGAGATGTATACCCAGGCCTATCGTCGGATTGTTACTCAAAGCCTCTGGCCAGAGCATATCATGTTAAGAGTGCGAGTCTCTTAAATACATGAGAGTAATTAGAAATCCAAAGGACGAGAAAGACACTACTTGGGCTAGGTGTGACGTAGTCAGCCTAGTGGGGACTGACACCATTGACCGTGTCCTGAACCAAGTGGGTATAAGGTGGTGAAGGGAATGGGGCACGATTCATTAGAGCTGCTGAAGGGTTTCAGAATAATTTCTTCTGAGGTCAAACCGTTGATCTTTCGATTAATTAGGGATCATGATGTACTACTAGGTGCCACTCATGATCGTTCTATAATTAGTTAATTATAGACGGCCAACATAAATCGAAAGCCTATTTAGTCACACGCACTACGAGTAATCCGAGGGATTTAAAACGAGTTGAAAATTGGATTTTCCGATCAAGAGAAATAAGTCGAATCTGAGTTAGTTAGAGGCGCAATGGAAGCTAAAAATGGCTAAGTCTTTTGAAGGCTTTTTGGGCGAATTAAATGAGTTTAATTCGCGGCGGTTCGGGTTGGTTTGGCCGGCCAAAGAGGGTGCCAAAACCCCCTTTGGTGGCCGGCCACAATAAGAGGAGAAAACCAATTAATTTTGGTTTAATTAATAAAATAAATCTAGTGCGATTTATTTTATAAATTATGGATAAATAAATTTGTATAAAGAAATTTATATAAATAAAATTTATAGAAATTTATTCTTTTATGGAAGATTAAAATAATCCATGAATTGGTTTATTTTAATTTTATAAAATCAATTATGAATTTATTTTTTCATAATAAGAAAGTTTATAAATTTCTTATAAAAATTTATTCCATAATTTAAAGAGAAGAAGAATTAGTTTTATTATAAATTAGTTTATAATAAAGACTCGGTTTAAACGGAATAATAAGAAAATTTATAAGATAAATTTCTTATAACTAATTCCGTTAATTCCGTTAATTCGGTTTAGAGGGAGACATAGCAAAGGAGTTGCTACTATATAAAGGAACCAAAGGCTAGCCCTTATTCCGGATCAAGAGATTAATTATTCTCTCCCTCTCTCTCTTAATCTCTCTTCTCCTCTCCCTCTCCCTCTCTTGCCTAGGGCCGGCGCCCACCCTAGAGGTTTAGGGCCGGCGCACCAAACAACTTCCCCCTTGAAGTTGCCGTGAGGTTTCAAGAAGAAGGAGAACCCGAACAAGAAGAAGAAGAAGCGGATAGCGACTCCTCTCTTCTCGGAATTCGATTCCGTTACTTCGTTGGTTAGTTTTCTATATTTTCTCTTGTTCATCTAGTTGTGCCTTCCGAGGATCTAGTAGTTCTCGTCGGCACAAAACTCGTGGCTTTGCGAAGTCATCCCGAAGAGAACTCGGCGTGGACGCGAATAGAGGCGGAGCTTCCAAGGGACGCTACGGTTGGATCTCGTCCCTTACTTCGAGTTACGCGAGGTACTAAGTAAATTAGTTTACTTTTTCGCAAAGTTTTAATTTATGATCATGTCCACCCATCATAAGGTTGCATGCTAGATACGTGGTTAAAATAATTTAAGAAATTATTTTATGCTAATTCTTCCGCTGCACGTAAAAATTTAAAATTTTACGAACCTGTATCCTTGTCAACATGCACCCGGTCCCAACAGTGGTATCAGAGCCGCGGTTAGTGTTCGACATTATCATATAATTATTTTGCGGAACACTTTGTCATGATCTCAATTTCGGAAAAAAATTTCAATTATGGAAACTTTCAAATTATAATAGATTTTAGATTTAGAAATTTCAATGTTTGGAAATCCTCATGAAATTTCGCAAACGTTTGAAATTTTCTAGTTTCTAAAATTTTATAATAATTGTGAAAAATTTCCATCCTTGGAAACATTCCAAATTTTGGAAATTTTTCTATTTTAGAAATTTTCTAATTTTTGGAAAAACGTAAGTTTTCTTTTTACCAAAAACTTACAATTATTCTGAAAAATTATTTTTGAAATCTCGCAATTTTGGGCACTTTCTTTTGAGAAAGTCTAGACAAATTCATGGACAATTAATTGACAATTAAATTTGAATTGATTTTTAAATTGAAAACAAAATTCTTTATTTTGGATTGAGCCTCGGGGAGCCGTCCAATTTAAAGTTAGTTGTTGTAATTTAATTTCCAATTTTTAATTGAAATTGTCATGTTTGATTTGGATTGAGCCTCGGGGAGCCGTCCAATTGGATTTACAACACATTACTTTTCTTTGGGTATCTGAGCCTCGGGGAGCCACCCTTAGAAAATAATTTGTTGTAATTAATTAAATCCATGAATAAAATATGTTGAAGAGGTGATGCTCTTACATATTGTTGTCTCCAAAATTAATTAGGAAAATAGTTTCTTATAGAGTTTTCTTAAATAAGATTTTCATGAAAATAATATGTAGTTGAATTAAGGGATTTGTCTCTTAATTTAATAAGATTTGATTTAGAGAAATCAAAGTCTTGAACATATTATTTCCGAAATTAATTATGACAATTTAGGAAATTGTTTCCCAAAACAATTCCTTTAATAAAGTATGAAATTATAATTAGGAAATCCGGTTCCTAATTTAATTCATGAGACTTGATAAATTAAGTCACATACATACTTTATTAAGGAAATCGTTAGTCATGACATAATTTTATGTCATGAATGTGCTTAGAAAAGAATGAGACCCAAAAACCCCTTACAAAATATTAAGGCTAACATCTTCCATTAATATGGTTAGAACCGGAGTTTTGTTTCTCGTTTGGGTTGATGGACACATCCATGCCCAGCTTGAACCTCAACATGTTCAAACCATGGAATTAGTTTGTGATTAATATAGTTGGAGTCAGAGGTCAGTCCTTAGTTATGGTTGTTGGACACATCCAAGCCTGACTAAACGGTTGAATGAGCTCCAACCATATTAAAACTATTTCTTGATTAATGGGTCGGCCTTAAGCTTGGAACATCGATTTGTTGTGCCACAGCCAAGATCGATGTAAAGAGAGGTGCAGTTGGGTGCTATGTATAATGTCGCATACTTGTTAATGAGTTAACAACCCAATGATTTATGCAAACATTCAATTAGTTGATAGCATAATGTGATAGTTACATATATGTGATATGTAATCGGTATAATTACCTACCTTCATAGCTAAGAATAACTTGATGGCCACAGCCATGGTGGTTCTTATCTATGGTTGGATATCAACCTATTTGGAGATGTTCCTACGATCTTCCGAATTGATAAAAAGGGTTATTCAATTTGAAAAATAAATAGAATTTTTATCAATTATGTTGATACATTCTTTAATCATTCTTCTCACATAACTCAATTTGTATTTCTAGGTTAATCACTCGATCATGTCTTCTCTGAACTTGCGTTCCATATTGGACACCAATAAACTGACTGGGTCAACTTCATGGACTGGCTTCGAAACCTGAGGATAGTCCTCAAGGCAGAGAAGCTTGCTTATGTCCTTGAAAATCAACTTCCACCCTCCTCCAGAAGGTGCAACTCCAGACCAGCTTGGCCTATCAGAAACATGTGACCGATTCTGAACTTGCGAGTTGCATCATGCTAGCCTCTATGGTACCTGAGTTGCAAAAGAGCATGAGCATATGGATGCTTATACCATCATCTTCCATCTTCATGAGTTGTTTGAAGAGCAGGCGAGATCCGAAAGGTTCGAAGTCTCCAGACTCCTCTTCACCACTAAGATGCAGGAAGGCACTTTGCCTCGCAGTTTGTGCTAAAGATGTTGGGGTACATTGAGCGACTGAGCACACTCGGTTTTGCAATGGATCATGAACTAAGTATTGACTTAATTCTGAGTTGTTTGCCCAAAAGTTATTCACAATTTGTGATGAACTATCGGATGAACAACTAGAGACTACCATTCCTGAGTTGCTCAACCTGCTGAAGACTGTGGAGCCTTCTGTAAAGCCGGATCAAAAGACGTACTGTTAGTTGGTTCCTCGAAGAAAGGTTCTAAGAGGAAGGCCAAAGAACAGAATAAAGGGAAGAAGAAAAAGGCCAAAAAGACTGAAAAGAAACCAAAAGGAACTTGCCATCATTGTGGCAAGGAGGGTCACTGGCGAAGAAACTGCAAGGTTTATCTTTAGTCCTTGATGAAAAGGCATCCGATGCCCCATCCTCTTCAGGTATCTTCGTTATTGAATGTCACTCTATTTCCTCAAATACCTGGGTACTTGATACTGGGTGTAGCTCACATATATGTAATGACATACAGGGGCTAAGGAATAGAAGAAGACTCGTCAAAGGACAAGCGAATTTGCGAGTTGGAAATGGAGCAAAGATTGCTGCTGTTGCCATCGGAACATATTTGCTAAAGCTCCCCACTGGACGTGTCTTAGAATTGGATAATTGTTATTTTGTTCCTTCGTTAATAAAGAACATTGTATCTATTTCATGTTTGAATGAAAAGGGTTATCATTTAACTTTTAGTAACAATTGTTGTTACATAACTTTAAATGGCGTTCTTTATGGGAATGGAACTTTGTGCAATGGTATCTACACGTTAGATTTATCCAGTGACGTTTTCAATATCGAAGTTAGCAACAAACGTGCTCGAATAGATAATCGAATAGACTCCTACACTGGCATTGCGTCTTGGCCATGTAAGTAAGAAACGCATGACCGAATTACACCGATGTGGAATTCTGGAATCATTTGAACCCGGTTCATTTGATACATGCGAATCATGCTTAAAAGGCAAGATGACCAAATTACCCTTTTCCGGAAAAGGTAATCCAGTGGGAGAATTGCTTGGTCTAATACATACTGATGTATGTGGACCAATGTCAACTCTTGCACAAGGAGGCTATAGCTACTTCATCACCTTTATCGATGATCACTCACGATTCGGGTATGTGTTCTTGATGAAACACAAATCTGAAGCTTTGAGAAATTCAAAGAGTTCAGAAATGAAGTAGAGAAACAACTTGGCAAAAGTATTAAGATACTTCGATCCGATCGGGGTGGTGAATACTTAAGTCAAGAGTTTCAAGATTATCTTAGGGACAATGGGATATTGTCCCAATGGACTCCGCCGTATACACCACAGCATAATGGTGTATCTGAGAGGCGCAACCGAACCTTGATGGACATGGTTAGGTCGATGATGAATCATGCAACTCTTCCAAAATCCTTTTGGGGTATGCACTTAAGACAGCTGTTTACTTGCTAAACAGAGTCCCGACCAAGGTAGTCTCTACTACTCCATATGAGACATGGAATAGTAAGAAACCTCACTTAACTCACCTTAAGATATGGGGTTGTCCTGCTTATGTGAAGCGGACTGTATCAGACAAATTGGATGCTAAGTCTGATAAATGTCTATTTATTGGATACCCTAAGGAAACGAAGGGTTACCAATTCTATCATCCCTTGGAACAAAAGGTGTTTGTTTCAAGGCATGCTGTATTTCTAGAAAAAGAATTTCTTTTACAAGAAAACAGTGGGAGTGGCATTGAACTTGATGAAGTTCAAGAAACTCCAATAGACATTACAGAGACACCTAGTCTAGACCCACAACCAATAACTCATAATGATGAGCTATCAGTTGAACCTAAAACACACCACCTCTTCGTAGGTCTGATAGGACACGCAATATTCCAGAGAGATACGGATTTCTCATAAGTGAATCGAACGACGTGTTACTCATAAGCGATGACGAACCTATCAGTTATGAAGATGTTCTGAAAAGTTCAGAAAGGGACAAATGGCTTGAAGCCATGAAGTCGGAAATGGATTCCATGTACGAAAATCAAGTATGGGACTTGGTTAACCCACCTGAAGGGATTAAACCCATAGGGTGCAAGTGGGTTTTCAAGAAGAAAACCGACATGGAAGGTAATTTGTTACCTTTAAGGCTAGATTAGTGGCAAAAGGATATCGTCAGAAACAAGGAATTGATTATGACGAAACCTATTCGCCAGTAGCTATGCTTAAATCCATTCGGATGCTCCTAGCCATAGCAGCTCATTATGATTATGAGATATGGCAAATGGATGTGAAAACAGCTTTCCTTAATGGAAACCTGCTTGAGGATGTATACATGATACAACCTGAAGGTTTCACATCGGTTGATAAAACCAAAGTATGCAAGCTTCGACGATCCATATATGGATGAAGCAAGCATCAGGAGCTGGAACATCCGTTTTGATGAGACAATCAAAGAGTTTGATTTCTCACAAAATCCTGACGAACCTTGTGTGTACAAGAAGGTTAGTGGGAGTGCAGTCGTATTCCTAGTATTATATGTCGATGACATTTACTTATAGGAAACGATATATCAGTTTTACAGACAGTTAAAATTTGGTTGTCCAAAACTTTCTCCATGAAAGACCTGGGAGAAGCAACCTATATCCTTGGGATTAGAATCTATAGAGATAGATCAAAACGGTTGCTTGGTCTTTCGCAGTCTACATATATAGACCGAGTGCTAAAAAGGTTTAGCATGTCGGAATCCAAGAAAGGTTACCTTCCCATCAGCATGGGATCAACCTTTCAAAGTCTATGTGTCCGCGCACAGAAGACGAGAGGATTTGCATGAATAAGATTCCTATGCATCCGCATAGGATCTATCATGTATGCTATGTTATGTACAAGGCCCGATGTATCGTATGCTTTGAGCGTCACAAGCAGATACCAGTCGGATCCAGGAATGGATCATTGGGCGGCTGTTAAGACAATCCTTAAGTACTTAAGAAGAACTAAGGATGTGATCCTAATATATGGAGAAGGAGATATGGTAATACGTGGGTATACAGATGCCAGTTTCCAGACAGATAAGGATGACTCCAAATCGCAGTCTGGATACGTATTTACTTTGAATGGAGGCGCAGTAAGTTGGAAAAGTTCCAAACAAGACACCGTAGCGGATTCTACCACGGAAGCGGAATATATTGCAGCTTCGGAAGCAGCAAAGGAAGCAGTTTGGATCAAGAAGTTTGTCTCAGAACTTGGTGTGGTTCCAACCATTGATGAAGCAGTGCCGGTTTACTGCGACAACAATGGAGCTATTGCACAAGCAAAGGAACCAAGGTCTCATCAGCGATCCAAACACGTGCTTCGACGCTATCATCTGATCAGAGAGATTATAAGTAGGAATGAATACAAATTGAGAAATTCCCCACTGAAAGGAATTTAGCGGATCCTTTAACTAAGGCCTTGCCTCAAACAAGTTTGAGGGTCATGTTAGAGCCTGTGGTATTGGATACCGTAGCGATTGGCATTAGGCCAAGTGGGAGTTTGTTAGTGATATGAGAGAAGTGTCCTAAGGCAATCGCCTTATGATGTAAACATTTATATTAATAAATGATAATTCACTATTTGAGTATACATGTTTGTGTATTTGATTGGATCTTAAACTCATCTACTGAATGTCCGCCATACAATTCACAGCATAAGAGAATTTGTGATGGGATCACAACTAGTGATTATCTCTAATGTGCAAATGTGAAGTATTGAAATATCCCTAGTCGATGAATTGATAAATACGGACATTATCAATTCTGTTGAGACTAGCATGGGTTATTCTCTATTCAGCTGATTCTCACTGGCTGGTGACATTGGGATGTCCGGAGATAAACATGGATGCTAGTTAAGGGAACTAGTTCATTGGAGTGACTAGCTGTAAAACTTCATATGGTAATCTATATAGATATGTCAATGAAGTTCTTACTGCAGCTTAAGTGCGATGTTCCTTTGACTTGCGGTGTTCAAGTCATCTTGGTCATGGAGACTTATACTTTGACATCTTAAGCAAGCATCTCCAGGAGGTGTGGACCACGATGATTGGGTATAAGCCGAAGTGCCCGAAGATGTTTGAACAGCCTACAAAGGATTCACCACTCCTTGCGAGGAGATGTATACCCAGGCCTATCGTCGGATTGTTACTCAAAGCCTCTGGCCAGAGCATATCATGTTAAGAGTGAGAGTCTCTTAAATACATGAGAGTAATTAGAAATCCAAAGGACGAGAAGACACTACTTGGGCTAGGTGTGACGTAGTCAGCCTAGTGGGGACTGACACCATTGACCGTGTCCTGAACCAAGTGGGTATAAGATGGTGAAGGGAATGGGCCGATTCATTAGAGCTGA
>JAGFNQ010000648.1:164015-184848 GCA_024364735.1 Boesenbergia rotunda
TTATGATTGTAATCATTTACATTAATAAATGAATATTCACTATTTGAGTATACATGTTTATGTATTTGATTGAGATCTTAAACTCATTTACTGAATGTCCGCAATATAATTCACAGCATGAGAGAATTTGTGATGAATTCACAACTAGTGATTATCTCTATATGTGCAATTATAAAGTATTGAAATTGTCCCTAGTCAATGAATTGATAAATACGGACACTATCAATTCTGTTGAGACTAGCATGAGTTATTCTCTAATCAGCTGATTCTCACTGGCTGGTGACATTGGGATGTCCGGAGATAAACATGAATGCTAGTTAAGGGAACTAGTTCATTGGAGTGACTGGCTGTAAAACTTCACATGGTAGTCTACATATAGACATGTTAGTGAAGTTCTTAATGCAGCTTAAGTGCGATGTTCCTTTGACTTGCGGTGTTCAAGTCATCTTGGTCATGGAGACTTATTCTTTAACATCTTAAGCAAGCATCTCCAAGGAGGTGTGGACCCAGGATGGTTGGGTATAAGCCGAAGTGCCCGAAGATGTTTGAACAGCCTACAAAGGATTCACCACTCCTTGCGAGGGGATGTATACCCAAGGCCTATCGTCGGATTGTTACTCGAAGCCTCTAGCCAGAGCATGACATGTTCAGAGTATGAATCTCTTAAATACATGAGAGTAATTAGAATCCGTAGGACGAGAGAACGTTACTTGGGCTAGGTGTGACGTAGTCAGCCTAGTGGGGACTGACACACATAGACCATGTCCTGAACCAAGTGGGTATAAGATGGTGAAGGGAATGAGGCACGATTCATTAGAGCTGTTGAAGGGTTTCAGAAATATTTCTGAGGTCAACCGTTGATCTTTCGATTAATTGGGGATCATGATGTACTAATAGGTGCCACTCATGATCGTTCTATAATTGGTTAATTATAGACGGCCAACATAAATCGAAAGCCTATTTAGTCACACGTACTACGAGTAATCCGATGGATTTAAAACGAGTTGAAAATTGGATTTTCCGATCAAGAGAGATAAGTCGAATCTGAATTTTCAGAGACGCATCGGAAGCATAAAATGGCTAAGTCTTCTGAAGACTTGTTGGACGAATTAAATGAGTTTAATTAGTATGGTTTCGGCATGGGTTTGGCCGGCCAAAGAGGGTCCCCACCCTCTTTGTTTGGCGGGCCACATCAAAAGGGGAAAACCAAATTATTTGGTTCAAATTATAAAATAAACCGAGCGTGGTTTGTTTTATAAAATTATGGATAAAGAAATTTATATAAAGAAATTGATATAAAGAAATTTATATAAAGGGATTTATTTTTCATGGAAATTAAAATGAACCATGGATTAGTTTATTTTATTTTATAAAATTAATAATGGATTGTTTTACCATGATAAAGAAATTTATATAAAGAAATTTCTTTCCATAATAAAAGGGGAGACATGGTTGTTTTTATTATAAATTAAGTTATAATAAAAACTTGACATAATGGAATAATTCATACGAAAATTTATAAGATAAATTTCTTATGAATATTTATTCTGTTAAAAGGAGACTTGGCGATTAAGAGGCTACTATATAAAGGAACCAAGGCAAGGCTTGGAAATCAATCCAAGAGATCAAGGATTCTTGCCTAGCCTCTCTCCCTCTCCTTCTCTCCCTCTCCCTCTTCTAGTGCCGCCGGCCCTAGAGCCCTCCCCCTTTGCCGTAAGCTTCCAACACCAAGAAGAAGCCGAAGAAGAAGAAGAAGCGGGCACGACTCCTTCCTTCCTCCCGGAATCTTGATTCCGTTCTTCGTTTAGTGATTAGTTTTTCATCTCTCTCTTGGTATTCTTGTCGTGCCTTTGGAGAATCTAGTAGTTCTTGTCGACACGAAACTCGTGGCTTTGCGAAGTCATCCTGAAGAAAACTCGACATGGACGCGAATAGAGGCGGAGCTTCCAAGGAACGCTACGGTTGGATCTCGTCCCTTTCTACGAGTTACGCGAGGTATTAAGTAAATTAGTTTACTTTTTATAAAATTTTAAATGTATGATCATGTCTCCACAACTTAAGGTTGCATGCTAGATACGTGGTTAAAATAATTTGAGAAATTATTTATGCTAAATCTTCCGCTGCACGTAATTAAATTTTAAAATTACGAACCCGTATCCATGTCAACATGCACCCGGTCCCAACAGTTAGATCACAATAACACCTTAACTTCTGAACCTTTTGTCATTATCAAAACCTAGGTTTGGCATAGGTGCTGCCTGCACCAACACGAAGCTGAGATATGCTTTGATTGGGTTCATTCAGGCGCCTGGAAGGTCCGGGGTGCCCTGGTCAAGAAACTAACCAGCTGCGGCGAGTTCGGCGCAGAGATGAGGTTTGACCAAGCCCATTGGGGCGCCCCGGTGATCACAGGCACCCGTATGAAGCCTCTAAAAGGGACTTCAACCCCTCAGCTTGAAACACAACTTCCAGAACCATTCTAAGCTTCCCAAGTGATGACAAAGCGCTAACGAAGAACCTCTGTAACTAGGCGGCACCAGGAGGAAGTGCGCGACACTTCGGAGGTCCAGATCGGCTGAGTTTCGGATCTTGTTTCTTTGGTTTACTTTTGTTATTCTGCACTTAATTTCCTATATTTTGATTGTAACTATTGCTCTGTAAGACAGGCTTCTCCGCCTTCGGAAAGTCTGGAAATGAGACCAATAGTGGGCGGGTGTTCCCGTGCTTAGGCCATGGATGTACTGACCCTGGAGGATTGGGAACCAAATAAATCCCGCATGCAATCTGTCATTTGTTCTTTTCGTTATTTCTATTATTTTTCCGCTGCTACTAACGCTCTGTTTAGAATGAACCAAAAAGTCTACGAAAGACGAAGTTTCTACGAGTTTTTGTTGATCGATATTCACCCCCCCCCCCCTCTATCGACGGCACCGGCCCTACAAGTGATATCAGAGCCAAACCGCTCTTCTCTGGACTAACCGCCGACAGAGCAAAGACTCCAGGAGTTGAGGGGGAGCCCAGGGGTGAATCAGGTATAATTTTTTTAAAATGTCAGTTTTTAAATTCCATATTACATGCTTCACGTGCAGAGAGAGAGGACACTACAAAAATCAGTATCCTATTCGTAAGAATCGTTCTTCACCGGAAGCAAGGGAAATTTGAGCACCAGGAGTCCAGAGGAAGAAGGATCACATCAAATGCTTCAAGTGCGAAAAGTACGGACATTACAAAAATAAGTGTCCAGCAAAGGTACATAAAATTTACGTTCCAAAAACTTTTCAAATTCCTGCAGGATCCTATGTAGATAATTTAGATAATTTTTCTGATAAATTAGAATTATTACATAGTCAAATAGATATCTTGCATAACCAGTTAGAAAAAGTAGATAATACTAAAATATCAGAAATTAATCTTGCAATCCTTAATGTTAATTCGTTAATTTCTAAAAATAATATTGAAATAAATTCTAAAATTAGATCTGATAAAATCACAGAATTAATACTGAAAATTCTAATAATTCTAATTCCAAAAATGCAGATAATTTTGTCTCTGAAAATCTTAAGGATAATAGTGAGATTATCTCTGAAAATCTTAAGGATAATATTGAGATTATCACTGAAAATTGTGAGATTAATCCTGAAAACATTTCTGATAATTCCGAGAATAATAGAGATGAAATTCTTTTAGATAATAATTTAATTATAAATAATGTTGAAGATTATTACAAAACACTAACTAGTGGCCCAAATTACTTCACCTACTTTGAAGATATTAAAGGATGTTATTTTGACGATGAGGAGGAGATGGAATTTTCTGAGATCAAGGACATAGTAAATAAAAATCACAAAGATACAAATAAACCAAAATTATTGGAAAAACATAAAAAGATAAATAAAGAAGAAATAGTGGATGAGACAGAAATTCTCGAAATAATGAAAATTATGAACTTAAACCCACAAGTATTAGTTAATCATTTCAACCTTAATTATTCCAATTCAAATTAATTCTTAATTAATTCAATTAAATCATAATTAATTCAAATCCAAATTAATTTAATTAAATCTTAATTAATTCAATTAAACCTTAATTAATTCCAATTCAAATTAATTCAATTAAATCTTAATTAATTCAAATTAATTCTTAATTAATTCAATTAAATCTTAAATAATTCAAATTCAATTAATTCTTAATTAATTCAATTAAATCTTAATTAATTCAAATTCAAATTAATTCTTAATTAATTCAATAAATCTTAATTCATTCAATTAAATCTTAATTAATTCAATTAAATCTTAATTAATTCTAATTCAAATTAATTCTTAATCAATTCAATTAAATCTTAATTAATTCAAATTCAAATTAATTCATAATTAATTCAATTAAATCATAATTAATTCAAATTCAATTAAATCTAAATTAATTTAAATTTGAATTAAATCTTAATTAATTCAATTAAATCTTAATTAATTCAAATTTTAATTAATTCTTAATTAATTTAATTTCAATTAATTCTTAAATAACTTAAACTCAAACTAAATAAAATCCTACCCAAATCGGAACAATTAATTTAATAAAATTAAATATGTCAAAGTGGTGTGGCATATTCGCGGGTTCACAAGACATGTATCAAATCGGGAATTTGATACATCTTTAGAAATTTAATTAAAAATTTTGACTTGTTTGAATCATGCATTAATGCCATGAACATGCATCTGCTATTTTCTTAAAATATATGTCATGTCATTCATGTTTAATTTGTGCATAATTTAGAATGGTTATAGGAAAAAGAATAGTTGAAACTTGTGTTGGTGCAGACAGCACCCAAGTCGAACCTGTGTTTTGATAATGGCAGAAGGGCTCAAAAGTTAAGATGTTATGTTTATCTAACATGCTACTTGAGTGTGCAGATTGAAAGTCCTAGTGAAGGACTGCTATGTTAGGACCGGGTGCATGTTGACAAGGATACGGGTTCGTAAAATTTTAGATTTTTACGTGCAGCGGAAGAATTAGCATAAAATAATTTCTTAAATTATTTTAACCACGTATCTAGCATGCAACCTTATGATGTGTGGACATGATCATAAATTATAACTTTGCGGAAAAGTAAACTAATTTACTTTGTACCTCACGTAACTCGAAGAAAGGGACGAGATCCAACCGTAGCGTCCCTTGGAAGCTCCGCCTCTATTCGCGTCCACGCCGAGTTCTCTTCGGGATGACTTCGCAAAGTCACGAGTTTTGTGCCGACGAGAACTACTAGATTCTCTAAAGGCACAACTAGAAGATCAAGAGAAAAGATAGGAAACTAACCACCAAGAATCGGAATCTAAATTCCGTTAAGGGAAGGAAGGAGACGCGATCCGCTTCTTCTTCTTCGGGGTCTTCTTGGTGGATGAAGCTCACGCCCACCTTGGGATTTACGCCGGCCCTAGGGGAGGAGAGAGAGCCGGCCCTAGAGAGAGAGGGGCGCCGACCCTAGAGAGAGAGAGAGGCGTGTAGAGAGAGAGAGAGAGAGAGGGAGCAACTAATCTCTTGATTAATTGATTTGGGAATTCAAGACTTGCCTTTGGTTCCTTATATAGTAGCTTCCCCTTTGCAGTCTCCTCTTTAACGAAATTTTTCATAAGAAATTTATCCTATAAATTCTCTTATTAATTATTTCGTTTAAGCCAAGTTTTATTATAACTAACTTTATAATAAAACAAATACCTTCTCTCCTTTTATTATCGAATAAATTTTATAAGAAATTTATAAATTTTCTTATTATTGAAAAATCAATTCATAATTAATTTTATAAAATTAAAATAAACCATTCCATGGATCATTTTAATTTCTATAAAAATAGAATAAATTTCTATAAATTTATTTATATAAATTTCTTTATACAAATTTATTTATCGATAATTTATAAAACAAATCGCGCTAGATTTATTTTATTAATTAAACCAAATAAATTGGTTTCTCCCTCTTGATGTGGCCGGCCAATCCAAAGAGGGTTAGCACCCTCTTTGGCCGGCCAAACCGAGCCGAACCCATCGTGAATTAAACTCATTTAATTCGCCCAATAAGCCTTCAAAAGACTTAGCCATTTTAAACTTCCGTTGCGCCTCTGATTAACTCAGATTTGACTTATTTCTCTTGATTGGAAAATCCAATTTTCAACTCGTTTTAAATCCCTCGGATTACTCGTAGTGCGTGTGACTAAATAGGCTTTCGATTTATGTTGGCCGTCTATAATCAACTAATTATAGAACGATCATGAGTGGCACCTAGTAGTACATCATGACCCCCAATTAATCAAAAGATCAACGGTTGACCTCAGAAGTAATTCTGAAACCCTTCAGCAGCTCTAATAAATCGTGCCCCATTCCCTTCACCATCTTATACCCACTTGGTTCAGGACATGGTTTGTTTGTGTCAGTCCCCACTAGACTGACTACGTCACACCTAGCCCAAGTAGTGTCTTTCTGGTCCTTTGGATTTCTAATTACTCTCATGTATTTAAGAGACTCATACTCCAAACATGATATGCTCTGGCCAAAGTCTTTGAGTAACAAACCGACGATAGGCCTGGGTGTAACGACCCGGCCCTGTCTGACTGTTAGCCGTGTCATTACTCTACTACTGGTCTTCCCGCCCCTGGCCAGCGGGTTTTTATCTTCCCCAGAATTCAAACTCTAGACCTCCAGGCTAAAGTATTAGAGTTCCAAACTAATCCTGGTACCCAATTGAGCTATAGCTCAATTGGGTACCAGGATTAGTTAGGAACTCCAGTACTTTAGCCTGGAGGTCTAGAGTTCGAATCCTGGGGAAGGCAAAAACCCGCTGGTCAGGGGCGGGAAGACCACTAGTAGTAGAGTAACGACACGACCAACAGTTAGACAGGGTCGGGTCGTTACATAAAAAGGCGCCTTTTTATGTAACGACCCGACCCTGTCTAACTGTTGGTCGTGTCGTTACTCTACTACTAGTGGTCTTCCCGCCCCTGGCCAGCGGGTTTTTGCCTTCCCCAGGATTCGAATTCTAGACCTCCAGGCTAAAGTACTAGAGTTCCTAACTAATCCTGGTAACCAATTGAGCTATAGCTCAATTGGTTACCAGGATTAGTTAGGAACTCTAGTACTTTAGCCTGGAGGTCTAGATTTCGAATCCTGGGGAAGGCAATAACCCGCTGGCCAGGGGCGGGAAGACCAGTAGTAGAGTAACGACACGGCCAACAGTTAGACAGGGCCGGGTCGTTACACTAGGTATACATCTCCTCGCAAGGAGTGGTGAATCCTTTGTAGGCTGTTCAAACATCGTCGGGCACTTCGGCTTATACCCAATCATCCTGGGTCCACACCTCCTTGGAGATGCTTGCTTAAGATGTTAAAGTATAAGTCTCCATGACCAAGATGACTTAAACACCGCAAGTCAAAGGAACATCGCACTTAAGCTACAGTAAGAACTTCATTGACATATCTATATAGATTACCATATGAAGTTTTACAGCTAGTCACTCCAATGAACTAGTTCCCTTAACTAGCATCCATGTTTATCTCCGGACATCCCAATGTCACCAGCCAGTGAGAATCAACTGATTAGAGAATAACCCATGCTAGTCTCAACAGAATTGATAGTGTCCATTTTTATCAATTCATCGACTACGGATATTTTTAATACATCACAATTACACATGTAGAGATAATCACTAGTTGTGATCCTATCACAAATTCTCTTATGCTGTGAATTGTATTGCGGACATTCAGTAGATGAGTTTAAGATCCCAATCAAATACACTTACATGTATACTCAAATAGTGAATTATCATTTATTAAAATAAATATTTACAATCATAAGGCGATTGCCATAGGACACTTCTCTCATATCACTAACAAACTCCCACTTGGCCTAATGCCAATCGCTACGGTATCCAATACCACAGGCTCTAACATAACCCACAAACTTGTTTTGAGGCAAGGCCTTAGTTAAAGGATCTGCTAAATTCCTTTCAGTGGGAATTTTCTCAATTTGTATATCATTCCTACTTATAATCTCTCTGATCAGATGATAGCGGCGAAGCACGTGTTTGGATCGCTGATGAGACCTTGGTTCCTTTGCTTGTGCAATAGCTCCATTGTTGTTGCAGTAAACCGGCACTGCTTCATCAATGGTTGGAACCACGCCAAGTTCGGAGACGAACTTCTTGATCCAGACTGCTTCCTTTGCTGCTTCCGAAGCTGCGATATATTCCGCTTCCGTGGTAGAATCCGCTACGGTGTCTTGTTTGGAACTTTTCCAACATACTGCGCCCCATTCAAAGTAAATACGTATCCAGACTGTGATTTGGAGTCATCCTTATCTGTCTGGAAACTGGCATCTATATACCCACGTATTACCATATCTCCTTCTCCATATATTAGGAACACCTCCTTAGTTCTTCTTAAGTACTTAAGGATTGTCTTAACAGCCGCCCAATGATCCATTCCTGGATCCGACTGGTATCTGCTTGTGACGCTCAGAGCATACGATACATCGGGCCTAGTACATGTAACGCCCGCCCTTAATCCCCTAGGGATTCGGCGGCGCTACTTTAAACTTTCATACATTACAACTACACGCATGCATTCATATTTTTCTATCTAATCTATGCATGGGCATATGTATCATTTAAGCATGCAAGGTTCATGTAGCGGAAGCATAATTATTTTTATTCATCTTCAAACATAGCATGTATATAAAAAGAAAAACATAACATGGGTTTAACATGACAAGTTCCAAAACTTGAAGCAACTAAGAACAAGATCCTTTTTATCCACCAGCACTATCACACACACACTTGCCCTTCTCCCGTAGCCTCCATAGTTTAGCGTCCTTTATCTGTAGCATAAGGGGAAACACTAAACGATAAGCAATAGCTTAGTAAGACCCTGTCCTACTCACAAAACCGGATATCATGAAAAGGTAAGAGAATATATCACATTCAAGCATGGTAAGCATTTAAGCATGTTTAAACATTTAAGCATGTTAACTTCATAGGAAGGTTCTTTTTAAAACATATAAACATAATACTTGAACATAGCATAATCATTAGGGCCCGACTTGTACTTCATGTTTTGCGCGCGCCCCTGAATAGGAACGAGGTAGCTAATCCCGAACCACTAGGGTTTACTAGGCCTTCTCAAAAGTCCTTCAGCCTAGTATCATAATCATTTGACTCGCTTTAAGAGTCTATAGTACAAGCCATTATAAAATAAAATAGTTATCATGTTCTTCATTTTCATAAAGTATGCTCTTAGTCCCAACCTTCTAGGGAAGCATTCATTAGGCCCTAAGCCTTCTTCGTCCATGCCCTATAGGGCTCATTTTTATACATATGTATACATTCATAATCTTGATAATTCGCATAGTATAAAGCATGCATTTCATGGGAGCAACCAAGGCTAGGGTCCAAGAGTTCTCTCTTGGTCGAAAGTTGTAATTTGGCTAGCATGCATTCCAATCAACATATCAAGAATCACACAAGCATGTCATATCCTACACAAGATCATTATCATGCATGGCATTTATTAATCCAATCCCAAGTATAGGGCCCTTTTGGCCGAAAGTTAAGGGTGGAGGTAGCTTAGGTTTTTGACCTCAAGTATCATATATATATACATCATGTATCATACTAAGCATAGCATACATCATGGGGTAATCAACCTTCATAAACCTAATGTTCCATGCTTTGGCCCAATATCACATGCTAGGGAAAAATTAAGTTTTCCAATCAAACATTCCATTTAAACATCACTTGCATATACATATCATCATCCCAAACATAAGTATATCTCATAGGGTAGTTTATCCTTCACAAACCCTAACTTTAGGGTGTTGGTCGAATGGTGTAGGGTAGGGGGGATTAGGGTTTTTGGAAATCAAACCTTCACACAAACATTTACACAAACACCTCACATACATATCATGCAACATTATTAACCATGGATTTCATCATAGGTTAATCATGCACCCTAAACCCTAATTCTTCTAGGGTTGGCCGAAAGTGTAGGGTAGGGGGATTTAGGGTTTTTGAAATCAAGCATTCATACAACCATTTATACAAACACCTTATCTACACTATCATGTCATACACTAACATAAGATACATCATAGAGTAATTCAACCCTTGAATCCCTAATTTTTCCATGTCTTGGCCGAAACTTGTAGGGGGTGTAAATCCTAATTTTTGTTATCACAACTTGAAGGAAATCAACATATAGGTATACCCTAAGTTCCAAGGGGTCTTCTCATGTATCAAAAAGTAACCAAGGCTTTCCCTTAAGGAGTGGCCGAAACTTACCTAGGGCAATTCCTATTTTCGCAAACTACAAGAAGAAGCAAATCATACACAACAATTATGCTACAGGTGAGGGGCACTTACCTCTTTCGCTAAATATCCTTAAGGTATACCCTTAGTTCGGAGGGGATGTGCTTGTCCTTGCTCTTGAGGTCCTTGACTTCTTCTTGCCTTGCAAGAGATTCAAACCTTCAATGGGGTCTTGGGAGTGTCCCTTGGGATGAGACCCTTCCCTTGGATTTTCGAAAATCTCAAGGAGGAAGAGGAGTTTGAATTTCGAAAATTGAAGAGGGAGAAGGAAGTTTAGGATTTCGGCAACTTGAAGAGGGAGAGTGAGTAAGGGGTTTGCAACAATGATGGTTAGCCCCTTAGCACTCCCTCTTATTTATACTAAGGGAAGAGACAAAGTGCCTCTTCTCCAAGTGTCCCTTCACCAAGGGGTTTCTCATCAAGAGCCTCTTCCTCTACCCTTTCACATTCCCTAACCCTTAACAAGAATTTCCCTTCCTTCCTCTCAGCAATCCCCTGCTGGGTGAATTGGTTACTTCGTTGCTTTTCAAGGCTTTGCTTACCAAGAGTTCCAAGGTTCGATCCTCGGCAAGAGCATATTTTTACTCCTCTTTGGTTTTCACTTTTGCAAAGCCCATTAGCCCAATTCACTCTCATATTCTCAAATCACATTTATGCAATCACATATTCCAATTTATGCAATCACATATTCCAATTCATGCAATCACATATTCTAATTTATGCAATCACATATTCTAATTTATGCAATTACATATTCCTAATCCTTTCTAATGAAATCACATAATATTTAATCATAAAATCACAAAATGTAATTTTATTCATTTATGAAATAAATGTCATACAATCTGATAATATATATTGACATTTTTGTGCCCTTTTTACAATCGGAAGCAAGCCCAAAATTTGGGGCGTTACTAGCTCAATTGGTATTCAGGATTCATAAAGAACTAGATTAAGCCTGGGTCTAGGGCTCGAATCCTGGCAAGGCAAAAATTCACACCCAGGGGTGGGAAGACCTAGTATGAGTAACGGCACAGTATGATGGTCGTGAGGGCCGGTAAATGGGCCGGGTCGTTACAATAAAAAGGCACCTTTTTATTGTAACGACCCGGCCCCTTGGCCCCTTGGGCGGCCCAACTACCGGCCCACTTGGTGGCCCCTTTGGCGGCCTCTTGGGCGGTCGTTACTCACAAGTACTTCCCACCCCTGGCCAGTGGATTTTTGCCTTCCCCAGGATTCGAACTCTAGACCTCCAGGCTAAGTACTAAAGTACTCTAGACATGGATTTCATAATAGGTATTCAGAATAATTATAAGTTTCTTGAAAGAAAGTGCCCAAAATTACGAGATTTCATAATAGGTATCAAATCGGGAATTTGATACATCTTTAGAAATTTAATTAAAAATTTTGACTTGTTTGAATCATGCATTAATGCCATGAACATGCATCTGCTATTTTCTTAAAATATATGTCATGTCATTCATGTTTAATTTGTGCATAATTTAGAATGTCTATAGGAAAAAGAATAGTTGAAACTTGTGTTGGGGCAGACAGCATCCAAGTCGAACCTGTGTTTTGATAATGGCAGAAGGGCTCAAAAGTTAAGATGTTATGTTTATCTAACAAGCTACTTGAGTGTGCAGATTGAAAGTCCTAGTGAAGGACTGCTATGTTGGGACCGGGTGCATGTTGACAAGGATACGGGTTCGTAAAATTTTAAATTTTTACGTGCAGCGGAAGAATTAGCATAAAATAATTTCTTAAATTATTTTAACCACGTATCTAGCATGCAACCTTATGATGTGTGGACATGATCATAAATTATAACTTTGCGGAAAAGTAAACTAATTTACTTTGTACCTCGCGTAACTCGAAGAAAGGGACGAGATCCAACCGTAGCGTCCCTTGGAAGCTCCGCCTCTATTCGCGTCCACGCCGAGTTCTCTTCGGGATGACTTCGCAAAGTCACGAGTTTTGTGCCGACGAGAACTACTAGATTCTCTAAAGGCACAACTTGAAGATCAAGAGAAAAGATAGGAAACTAACCACCAAGAATCGGAATCTAAATTCCGTTAAGGGAAGGAAGGAGACGCGATCCGCTTCTTCTTCTTCGGGGTATTCTTGGTGGATGAAGCTCACGCCCACCTTGGGATTTGCACCGGCCCTAGGGCAGGAGAGAGAGTCAGCCCTAGAGAGAGAGGGGCGCCGGCCCTAAAGAGAGAGAGAAGCGTGTAGAGAGAGAGAGAGAGGGAGCAACTAATCTCTTGATTAATTGATTTGGGAATTCAAGGCTTGTCTTTGGTTCCTTATATAGTAGCTTCCCCTTTGCCAAGTCTCCTCTTTAATGTAATTTTTCATAAGAAATTTATCCTATAAATTCTCTTATTAATTATTCCGTTTAAGCCAAGTTTTATTATAACTAACTTTATAATAAAACAAATTCCTTCTCTCCTTTTATTATCGAATAAATTTTATAAGAAATTTATAAATTTTCTTATTATGGAAAAATCAATTCATAATTGATTTTATAAAATTAAAATAAACCATTCCATGGATCATTTTAATTTTCATAAAAATAGAATAAATTTCTATAAATTTATTTATATAAATTTCATTATACAAATTTGTTTATCCATAATTTATAAAACAAATCGCGCTAGATTTATTTTATTAATTAACCCAAATAAATTGGTTTCTCCCTCTTGATGTGGCCGGCCAACCCAAAGAGGGTTAGCACCCTCTTTGGCCGGCCAAACCGAGCCGAACCCATCGCGAAGCCTTCAAAAGACTTAGCCATTTTAAGCTTCCGTTGCGCCTCTGATTAACTCAGATTCGACTTATTTCTCTTGATTGGAAAATCCAATTTTCAACTCGTTTTAAATCTCTCGGATTACTCGTAGTGCGTGTGACTAAATAGGCTTTCAATTTATGTTGACCGTCTATAATCAACTAATTATAGAACGATCATGAGTGGCACCTAGTAGTACATCATGACCCCCAATTAATCAAAAGATCAACGGTTGACCTCAGAAGTAATTCTGAAACCCTTCAGCAGCTCTAATGAATCGTGCCCCATTCCCTTCACCATCTTATACCCACTTGGTTCAGGACATGGTCTGTTTGTGTCAGTCCCCACTAGACTGACTACGTCACACCTAACCCAAGTAGTGTCTTTCTCGTCCTTTGGATTTTTAATTACTCTTATGTATTTAAGAGACTCATACTCTAAACATGATATGCTCTGGCCAGAGTCTTTGAGTAACAATCCGACGATAGGCCTGGGTATACATCTCCTCGCAAGAAGTGGTGAATCCTTTGTAGGCTGTTCAAACATCTTCAGGCACTTCGGCTTATACCCAATCATCCTGGGTCCACACCTCCTTGGAGATGCTTGCTTAAGATGTTAAAGTATAAGTCTCCATGACCAAGATGACTTGTACACCGCAAGTCAAAGGAACATCGTACTTAAGCTGTAGTAATAACTTCATTGACATATCTATATAGATTACCATATGAAGTTTTACAACTAGTCACTCCAATGAACTAGTTCCCTTAACTAGCATCCATGTTTATCTCCGGACATCCCAATGTCACCAGCCAGTGAGAATCAGCTGATTAGAGAATAACCCATGCTAGTCTCAACAGAATTGATAGTGTCCATTTTTATCAATTCATCGACTAGGGATATTTTCAATACTTCACAATTACACATGTAGAGATAATCACTAGTTGTGATCCCATCACAAATTCTCTTATGCTGTGAATTATATTGCGGACATTCAGTAGATGAGTTTAAGATCCCAATCAAATACACTAACATGTATACTCAAATAGTGAATTATCATTTATTAAAATAAATATTTACAATCATAAGGCGATTGCCTTAGGACACTTCTCTCATATCACTAACATGCTAGGCACCAGGAGAAGGACTGTCTGGAAACGAAGTCCTAGCGAAGGACTGCTAGGCACCAGGCGAAGGACTGCCTGGAAACAAAGACCCCGCGAAGGGCTGCTGGGCAACTAGCGAAGGGCTGCTAGGAGTCGAATGTTAGTAATATGAGAGAAGTGTCCTAAGGCAATCGCCTTATGATTGTAAACATTTATTTAAATAAATGAATATTCACTATTTGAGTATACATGTTTGTGTATTTGATTGGGATCTTAAAGCCATTTACTGAATTTCCGCAATACAATTCACAGCATGAGAGAATTTGTGATGAATTCACAACTAGTGATTATCTCTACATGTGCAATTGTGAAGTATTGAAAATGTCCCTAGTCGATGAATTGATAAATACGGACACTATCAATTCTGTTGAGACTAGCATGAGTTATTCTCTAATCAGCTGATTCTCACTGGCTGGTGACATTGGGATGTCCGGAGATAAACATGAATGCTAGTTAAGGGAACTAGTTCATTGGAGTGACTGGCTGTAAAACTTCACATGGTAGTCTACATATAGACATGTTAGTGAAGTTCTTAATGCAGCTTAAGTGCGATGTTCCTTTGACTTGCGGTGTTCAAGTCATCTTGGTCATGGAGACTTATTCTTTAACATCTTAAGCAAGCATCTCCAAGGAGGTGTGGACCCAGGATGGTTGGGTATAAGCCGAAGTGCCCGAAGATGTTTGAACAGCCTACAAAGGATTCACCACTCCTTGCGAGGAGATGTATACCCAAGGCCTATCGTCGGATTGTTACTCAAAGCCTCTGGCCAGAGCATGACATGTTCCGAGTATGAGTCTCTTAAATACATGAGAGTAATTAGAATCCACAGGACGAGAGAACGTTACTTGGGCTAGGTGTGACGTAGTCAGCCTAGTGGGGACTGACACACTCAGACCATGTCCTGAACCAAGTGGGTATAAGATGGTGAAGGGAATGAGGCACGATTCATTAGAGCTGCTGAAGGGTTTCAGAATAATTTCTGAGGTCAACCGTTGATCTTTCGATTAATTGGGGATCATGATGTACTACTAGGTGCCACTCATGATCGTTCTATAATTGATGAATTATAGACAACCAACATAAATCGAAAGCCTATTTAGTCACACGCACTACGAGTAATCTGAGGGATTTAAAACGAGTTAAAAATTAGATTTTCCGATCAAGAGAGATAAGTCGAATCTGAATTTTCAGAGACGCATCGGAAGCTTAAAATGGCTAAGTCTTTTGAAGGCTTATTGGACGAATTAAATGAGTTTAATTCGTAAGGGTTTCGGCTTGGTGTGGCCGGCCAAAGAGGGTGCCCACCCTCTTTGGTTTGGCCGACCACAAGGAAGAGGGGAAACCAAATTGTTTGGTTTAAATTATAAAATAAATCGAGCATGATTTGTTTTATAAAATTATGGATAAAGAAATTTATATAAAAGATATTTTATATAAAGAAATTTATAGAAATTTATTCTTTCTATGGAAATTAAAATGAACCATAGATTGGTTTATTTTATTTTATAAAATCAATTATGAATTGATTTTTCCATGATAAGAAAAATTTGTATAATAAATTTCTTGGATAATTTTATTCCATAATAAAAGGGGAGACATGGTTGTTTTTATTATAAATTAAGTTATAATAAAAACTTGGCATAACCGAATAATTCATAGAAAATTTATAAGATAAATTTCTTATGAATTCCGTTAAAAGGGAGACTTGGCAATGGAGAGGCAAATTTTGAAGTTGTTTTGTTTCACTCATATAACTATTTGGTTTAACTCATTGACCTGAACAAAAAAAAATATCCATTCAATTTTCAATTCATTCAACTTTTTTCCTAGAAGTAAAGGAAAGAAATATAAATTTTATATTCAACGAATCACACGTAGAGATATTGATAATACACATAGAGTTAATGGTATTTCATAACTAATGGATTGAGCTTCAGCTCGCAGACCACCTGAAAAAGAATATTTATTATTCGATCCATACCCTGACATAAGAAGCCCAATAGGAGCTACTATATAAAGGAACCAAGGCAATGCTTGAAGTCCAATCAAGAGATTAAGAAGCAAGCCTTCTCTCTCTCTCCTTCTCTCCCTCTTCCTCCTCTAGGGCCGGCGCCCTCTCCCTCCTCTAGGGATGGTGCCCCTTCTAGTTGCCGTCAGCCACATCCACCAAGAAGGTGCCGAAGAAGAGGAAGAAGCGGGTCGCAACTCCTTCCTTTCCTCGGAATCTTGATTCCGTTTTTCTTTTGGTGGTTAGTTTTCCATCTCTCTCTTGTTACCCTTGTCGTGCCTTTGGAGAATCTAGTAGTTCTTGTCGGCACGAAACTCGTGGCTTTGCGAAGTCATCCCGAAGAGAACTCGGCGTGGACGCGAATAGAGGCGGAGCTTCCAAGGGACGCTACGGTTGGATCTCGTCCCTTACTTCGAGTTACGCGAGGTATTGAGTAAATTAGTTTACTTTCTACAAAATTTTAATTTATGATCATGTCCACACATCATAAGGTTGCATGCTAGATACATGATTAAAATAATTTGAGAAATTATTTATGCTAATTCTTCCGCTGCACGTAATTTTTTTTTTTAAATTACAAACCCGTATCCATGTCAACATACACCCGGTCCCAACAGTGGTATCAGAGTAGGTTAGTGTTCGACATAATCATATAATTGTTTTGCGAAAATCTTTGTCATGATCTCAATTTTGGAAAATTTTCTAATTATGGAAACTTTCCAATTATGATAAATTTTAGATTTAGGAATTTCAAAGTTTGAAAATCCTCATGAAATTTCATAAACTTTTGAAATATCCTAGTTTCTGAAATTTTATGATAATTGTGCAAACTTCCCATTTTTGGAAACTTTCCAATTTTGGAAATTTCCTATTTTGGAAATTTTCCAATTTTGGAAATATGTAAGTTTTCTTTGTACCAGAAACTTACAATTATTCTGAAAACCTATTATGAAATCTCGTAATTTTGGACACTTTCTTTTAAGAAAGTCTAGACAAATTTATGGATCATTAATTGACAATTAAATTCGAATTGGTTTTAAATTATTAACAAAATTCTTTATTTTGGATTAAGCCTCGGGGAGCCGTCAAATTTAAAGTTAGTTGTTATAATTTAATTTCCAATTTTGAATAAAATTGTCATGTTTAATTTGGTTACGCCTCGGGGAGCGGACCAAATTGGATTTACGATAAATTTCTTTTCTTTGGGTATTTGAGCCTCGGGGAGCCACCCTTAGAAAATAATTTGTTGTAATTAATTAATCCATAAATAAAATATGTGATCAAATCTTGGAAATTTAGGATAATTTCCTTATTTGATTTAAGAGGTGATGCTCTTACATATTGTTGTCTCCAAAATTAATTAGGAAAATAGTTTCCTATAGAGTTTTCTTAAATAAGATTTTTATGAAAATAATATGTGGTTGAATTAAGAGAATCAGTCTCTTAATTTAATAAGATTTGATTTAGAGAAATCAAAGTCTTAAACATATTATTTCCGAAAATGATTATGACAATTTAGGAATTTATTTCCCAAAACAATTCCTTGTATAAAGTATGAAATTGGGATTAGAAAATCCGGTTCCTAATCCAATTAATGAGACTTGATAAATTAAGTCACATACATATTTTATTAAGTAAATCATTAGTCATGACATAATTATATGTCATGAATGTGCTTTGAAAAGAAAGGATGAGACCTAAAACCCCTTACAAAATATTAAGGCTAACACCTTCCATTAATATGGTTAGAACCGGAGTTTTGATTCTCGTTTGGGTTGATGGACACATCCATGCCCGGCTTGAACCTCAACATGTTCAAACCATGGAATTAGTTTATGAATAATATAGTTGGAGTCAGAGGTCAATCCTTATTTTTGGTTGTTGGACACATCCAAGCCTGACTAAACGGTTGAATGAGCTCCAACCATATTAAAACTATTTCTTGATTAATGGGTCAGCCTTAAGCTTGGAGCATCGATTTGTTGTGCCACAGCCAAGGTCGATGTAAAGAATGGTGCAGTTGGGAGCTATGTATATTGTTGCATACTTGTTAATGAGTTAACAACCCAATGATTTATGCAAACATTCAATTAGTTGATAGCATAAAGTGATAGTAACATATATATGATATGTAATCGGTATAATTACCTACCTTCATAGCTAAGAATAACTTGATGGCCACAACCATGGTTGTTCTTATCTATGGTGGGATATCAACCTATTTGGAGGTGTTCCTACGATCACCCGAATTGATAAAAAGGGTTATTCAATTCAAAAAATAAATAGGATTTAATTAATGTATATTGATGCATTCTTTATCATTCTTCTCAAATAAGCTCAATTTGTATTTCTAGGATAATCACTCGATCATGTTTTCTCTGAATTTGCGTTCCATTTTGGACACCAATAAACTGACTGGGCCAAACTTCATGGACTAGCTTCGAAACCTGAGGATAGTCCTCAAGGTAGAGTGGCTTGCTTATGTCCTTGAAGAATAACTTCCCAACCGTCCTCTAGAAGATGCAACTCCAGACCAGTTAGTGGCCTATCAGAAACATGTGACCGATTCTGAAGTTGCGAGTTGCATCATGCTAGCCTCTATGGTACCTGAGCTGCAAAAGCAGCATGAGCATATGGATGCTTATACCATCATCTTTCATTTTCATGAGTTATTTGAAGAGCAGGCGAGATCCGAAAGGTTCGAAGTCTCCAGACTCCTCCTCACCTCTAGGATGCAGGAAGGCACTTCTGCCTCACAGTTTGTGTTAAAGATGTTGGGGTACATTGTGCGACTGAACACACTCGGTTTTGCAATGGATCATGAACTAAGTATTGACTTAATTCTGCATTGTTTGCCCAAAAGTTATTCACAATTTGTGATGAACTATGAGATGAACAAGCTGGAGACTACCATTCCTGAGTTACTCAACCTGCTGAAGACTATAGAGCCATATGTAAAGCAGGATCAGAAGACGGTACTATTAGTTGGTTCCTCGAAGAAAGGTTCTAAGAGGAAGGCCAAAGAACAGAATAAAGGAAAGAAGAAAAAGGTCAAAAAGACTGAAAAGACACCAAAAGGCACTTGCCATCACTGTGGCAAGGAGGGTCACTGGCGAAGAAACTGCAAGGTTTATCTTGAGTCCTTCAAGAAGAAGGCATCCGATTCCCCATCCTCTTCAGGCATCTTCGTTATTGAATGTCACTCTATTTCCTCGTACACTTGGGTACTTGATACTGGGTGTAGCTCATATATATGTAATGATATACAAGGGCTAAGGAATAGAAGAAGACTCGTCAAGGGAGAAGCGAATTTGCGAGTTGGAAATGGAGCAAAGATTGCTGCTGTTGCCATCGGAACATATTTGCTAAAGCTCCCTACTGGACGTGTCTTAGATTTGGATAATTGTTATTTTGTTCCTTCGTTAATAAAGAACATTGTATCTATTTCATGTTTGAATGAAAAGGGTTATCATTTAACTTTTAGTAACAATTGTTGTTACATAACTTTAAATGGTGTTCTTTATGGGACCGGAACTTTGTGCAATGGTATCTACACGTTAGATTTATCCGGTGATGTTTTCAATATCGAAGTTAGCAACAAACATGCTCGAATAGATAATCGAATAGACTCTTACACGTGGCATTGTCGTCTTGGCCATGTAAGTAAGAAACGCATGACCAAATTACACCGATGTGGAATTCTGGAATCATTTGAACTCGGTTCATTTGATACATGCGAATCATGCTTAAAAGGCAAGATGACCAAATTACCCTTTTACGGAAAAGATAAACCAGTGGGAGAATTGCTTGGTCTAATACATACTAATGTATGTGGACCAATGTCAACTCTTGCACAAGGAGGCTATAGCTACTTCATTACCTTTATCGATGATCACTCACGATTCGGGTATGTGTTCATGATGAAACACAAATCTGAAGCTTTTGAGAAATTCAAAGCGTTCAGAAATGAAGTAGAGAAACAGCACGACAAAAGTATTAAGATACTTCGATCCGATCGGGGTGGTGAATACTTAAGTCAAGAGTTTCAAGATTATCTTAGGGACAATGGATATTGTCTCAATGGACTCCGCCATATACACCACGGCTTAATGGTGTATCTGAGAGGCGTAATCGAACCTTGATGGACATGGTTAGATCCATGATGAATCATGCAACTCTTCCAAAATCCTTTTGGGGCAATCCACTTAAGACAGCTGTTTACTTGCTAAACAGAGTCCCGACCAAGGTAGTCTCTACTACTCCATATGAGACGTGGAATAGTAAGAAACCTCACTTAACTCACCTTGAGATATGGGGTTGTCCTGCTTATGTGAAGCGGACTGTAACAAACAAATTGGATGCTAAGTCTGATAAATATCTATTTATTGGATACCCTAAGGAAACGAAGAGTTACCAATTCTATTATCCCTTGGAACAAAAGGTGTTTGTTTTAAGGCATGCTATGTTTCTGGAAAAAGAATTTCTTTTACAAGAAAAACAGTGGGAGTTGCATTAACTGGATGAA
>JAGFNQ010000648.1:185168-322664 GCA_024364735.1 Boesenbergia rotunda
ATGAATTGGTTTATTTTAATTTTATAAAATCAATTATGAATTATTTTTTCATAATAAGAAAGTTTATAAATTTCTTATAAAATTTATTCCATAATTTAAGAGAAGAAGAATTTAGTTTTATTATAATTAGTTTATAATAAAGACTCGGTTTAACGGAATAATAAGAAATTTATAAGATAAATTTCTTATAACTAATTCCGTTAATTCCGTTAATCGGTTTAGAGGGAGACATAGCAAAGGAGTTGCTACTATATAAAGGAACCAAAGGCTAGCCCTTATTCCGGATCAAGAGATTAATTATTCTCTCCCTCTCTCTCTTAATCTCTCTTCTCCTCTCCCTCTCCCTCTCTTGCCTAGGGCCGGCGCCCACCCTAGAGGTTTAGGGCCGGCGCACCAAACACTTCCCCTTGAAGTTGCCGTGAGGTTTCAAGAAGAAGGAGAACCCGAACAAGAAGAAGAAGAAGCGGATAGCGACTCCTCTCTTCTCGGAATTCGATTCCGTTACTTCGTTGGTTAGTTTCTATATTTTCTCTTGTTCATCTAGTTGTGCCTTCCGAGGATCTAGTAGTTCTCGTCGGCACAAAACTCGTGGCTTTGCGAAGTCATCCCGAAGAGAACTCGGCGTGGACGCGAATAGAGGCGGAGCTTCCAAGGGACGCTACGGTTGGATCTCGTCCCTTACTTCGAGTTACGCGAGTACTAAGTAAATTAGTTTACTTTTTCGCAAAGTTTTAATTTATGATCATGTCCACCCATCATAAGGTTGCATGCTAGATACGTGGTTAAAATAATTTAAGAAATTATTTTATGCTAATTCTTCCGCTGCACGTAAAAATTTAAAATTTTACGAACCGTATCCTTGTCAACATGCACCGGTCCCAACAGTGGTATCAGAGCCGGTTAGTGTTCGACATATCATATAATTATTTTGCGGAACACTTTGTCATGATCTCAATTTCGGAAAAATTTCAATTATGGAAACTTTCAAATTATAATAATTTTAGATTTAAGAAATTTCAATGTTTGGAAATCCTCATGAAATTTCGCAAACGTTTGAAATTTCTAGTTTCTAAATTTTATAATAATTGTGAAAAATTCCATCCTTGGAAACATTCCAATTTTGGAAATTTTCTATTTTAGAAATTTTCTAATTTTGGAAAAACGTAAGTTTTCTTTTTACCAAAAACTTACAATTATTCTGAAAAATATTTTTGAAATCTCGCAATTTTGGGCACTTTCTTTGAGAAAGTCTAGACAAATTCATGGACAATTAATTGACAATTAAATTTGAATTGATTTTTAAATTGAAAACAAAATTCTTTATTTTGGATTGAGCCTCGGGGAGCCGTCCAATTTAAAGTTAGTTGTTGTAATTTAATTTCCAATTTTTAATTGAAATTGTCATGTTTGATTTGGATTGAGCCTCGGGGAGCCGTCCAATTGGATTTACAACACATTACTTTTCTTTGGGTATCTGAGCCTCGGGAGCCACCCTTAGAAAATAATTTGTTGTAATTAATTAAATCCATGAATAAAATATGTTGAAGAGGTGATGCTCTTACATATTGTTGTCTCCAAAATTAATTAGGAAATAGTTTCTTATAGAGTTTTCTTAAATAAGATTTTCATGAAAATAATATGTAGTTGAATTAAGGGATTTGTCTCTTAATTTAATAAGATTTGATTTAGAGAAATCAAAGTCTTGAACATATTATTTCCGAAATTAATTATGACAATTTAGGAAATTGTTTCCCAAAACAATTCCTTTAATAAAGTATGAAATTATAATTAGGAAATCCGGTTCCTAATTTAATTCATGAGACTTGATAAATTAAGTCACATACATACTTTATTAAGGAAATCGTTAGTCATGACATAATTTTATGTCATGAATGTGCTTAGAAAAGAATGAGACCCAAAAACCCCTTACAAAATATTAAGGCTAACATCTTCCATTAATATGGTTAGAACCGGAGTTTTGTTTCTCGTTTGGGTTGATGGACACATCCATGCCCAGCTTGAACCTCAACATGTTCAAACCATGGAATTAGTTTGTGATTAATATAGTTGGAGTCAGAGGTCAGTCCTTAGTTATGGTTGTTGGACACATCCAAGCCTGACTAAACGGTTGAATGAGCTCCAACCATATTAAAACTATTTCTTGATTAATGGGTCGGCCTTAAGCTTGGAACATCGATTTGTTGTGCCACAGCCAAGATCGATGTAAAGAGAGGTGCAGTTGGGTGCTATGTATAATGTCGCATACTTGTTAATGAGTTAACAACCCAATGATTTATGCAAACATTCAATTAGTTGATAGCATAATGTGATAGTTACATATATGTGATATGTAATCGGTATAATTACCTACCTTCATAGCTAAGAATAACTTGATGGCCACAGCCATGGTGGTTCTTATCTATGGTTGGATATCAACCTATTTGGAGATGTTCCTACGATCTTCCGAATTGATAAAAAGGGTTATTCAATTTGAAAAATAAATAGAATTTTTATCAATTTATGTTGATACATTCTTTAATCATTCTTCTCACATAAACTCAATTTGTATTTCTAGGTTAATCACTCGATCATGTCTTCTCTGAACTTGCGTTCTATATTGGACACAAATAAACTGACTGGGTCAAACTTCATGGACTGGCTTTGAAACCTGAGGATAGTCCTCAAGGCAGAGAAGCTTGCTTATGTCCTTAAAAATCAACTTCCTAACCCTCCTCCAGAAGGTGCAACTCCAGACCAGCTAGTGGCCTATCAGAAACATGTGACCGATTCTGAACTTGCGAGTTGCATCATGCTAGCCTCTATGGTACCTGAGTTGCAAAAGAAGCATGAGCATATGGATGCTTATACCATCATCTTCCATCTTCATGAGTTGTTTGAAGAGCAGGCGAGATCCGAAAGGTTCGAAGTCTCCAGACTCCTCTTCACCACTAAGATGCAGGAAGGCACTTTTGCCTCGCAGTTTGTGCTAAAGATGTTGGGGTACATTGAGCGACTGAGCACACTCGGTTTTGCAATGGATCATGAACTAAGTATTGACTTAATTCTGAGTTGTTTGCCCAAAAGTTATTCACAATTTGTGATGAACTATCGGATGAACAAACTAGAGACTACCATTCCTGAGTTGCTCAACCTGCTGAAGACTGTGGAGCCTTCTGTAAAGCCGGATCAAAAGACTGTACTGTTAGTTGGTTCCTCGAAGAAAGGTTCTAAGAGGAAGGCCAAAGAACAGAATAAAGGGAAGAAGAAAAAGGCCAAAAAGACTGAAAAGAAACCAAAAGGAACTTGCCATCATTGTGGCAAGGAGGGTCACTGGCGAAGAAACTGCAAGGTTTATCTTTAGTCCTTGATGAATAAGGCATCCGATGCCCCATCCTCTTCAGGTATCTTCATTATTGAATGTCACTCTATTTCCTCAAATACCTGGGTACTTGATACTGGGTGTAGCTCACATATATGTAATGACATACAGGGGCTAAGGAATAGAAGAAAACTCGTCAAAGGACAAGCGAATTTGTGAGTTGGAAATGGAGCAAAGATTGCTGCTGTTGCCATCGGAACATATTTGCTAAAGCTCCCCACTGGACGTGTCTTAGAATTGGATAATTGTTATTTCGTTCCTTCGTTAATAAAGAACATTGTATCTATTTCATGTTTGAATGAAAAGGGTTATCATTTAACTTTTAGTAACAATTGTTGTTACATAACATTAAAATGGCGTTCTTTATGGGAATGGAACTTTGTGCAATGGTATCTACACGTTAGATTTATCCGGTGACGTTTTCAATATCGAAGTTAGCAACAAACGTGCTCGAATAGATAATCGAATAGACTCCTACACTTGGCATTGCCGTCTTGGCCATGTAAGTAAGAAACGCATGACCGAATTACACCGATGTGGAATTCTGGAATTATTTGAACCCGGTTCATTTGATACATGCGAATCATGCTTAAAAGGCAAGATGACCAAATTACCCTTCTCCGGAAAAGGTAATCCAGTGGAAGAATTGCTTGGTCTAATACATACTGATGTATGTGGACCAATGTCAACTCTTGCACAAGGAGGCTATAGGTCCTTCATCACCTTTATCGATGATCACTCACGATTCGGGTATGTGTTCTTGATGAAACACAAATCTGAAGCCTTTGAGAAATTCAAAAAGTTCAGAAATGAAGTAGAGAAACAACTTGGCAAAAGTATTAAGATATTTCGATCCGATCGGGGTGGTGAATACTTAAGTCAAGAGTTTCAAGATTATCTTAGGGACAACGGGATATTGTCCCAATGGACTCCGCCGTATACATCACAGCATAATGGTGTATCTGAGAGGCGCAACCGAACCTTGATGGACATGGTTAGGTCGATGATGAATCATGCAACTCTTCCAAAATCCTTTTGGGGTTATGCACTTAAGACAGCTGTTTACTTGCTAAACAGAGTCCCGACCAAGGTAGTCTCTACTACTCCATATGAGACATGGAACACTAAGAAACCCCACTTAACTCACCTTAAGATATGGGGTTGTCCCGCTTATGTGAAGCGGACTGTATCAGACAAATTGGATGTTAAGTCTGATAAATGTCTATTTATTGGATACCCTAAGGAAACGAAGGGTTACCAATTCTATCATCCCTTGGAACAAAAGGTGTTTGTTTCAAGGCATGCTGTATTTCTAGAAAAAGAATTTCTTTTACAAGAAAACAGTGGGAGTGGCATTGAACTTGATGAAGTTCAAGAAACTCCAATAGACATTACAGAGACACCTAGTCTAGACCCACAACCAATACCTCATAATGATGAGCTATCAGTTGAACCTAAAACGACACCACCTCTTCGTAGGTCTGATAGGACACGCAATATTCCAGAGAGATACGGATTTCTCATAAGCGAATCGAATGACGTGTTACTCATAAGCGATGACGAACCTATCAGTTATGAAGATGTTCTGAAATGTTCAGAAAGGGACAAATGGCTTGAAGCCATGAAGTCGGAAATGGATTCCATGTACGAAAATCAAGTATGGGACTTGGTCAACCCACTTGAAGGGATTAAACCCATAGGGTGCAAGTGGGTTTTCAAGAAGAAAACCGACATGGAAGGTAATCTTGTTACCTTTAAGGCTAGATTAGTGGCAAAAGGATACCGTCAGAAGCAAGGAATTGACTATGACGAAACCTACTCGCCAGTAGCTATGCTTAAATTCATTCGGATGCTCCTAGCCATAGCAGCTCATTATGATTATGAGATATGGAAAATGGATGTGAAAATAGCTTTCCTTAATGGAAACTTGCTTGAGGATGTATACATGATACAACCTGAAGGTTTCACATCGGTTGATAAAACCAAAGTATGCAAGCTTCGACGATCCATATATGGATTGAAGCAAGCATCAAGGAGCTGGAATATCCGTTTTGATGAGACAATCAAAGAGTTTGATTTCTCACAAAATCCTGACGAACCTTGTGTGTACAAGAAGGTTAGTGGGAGTGCAGTCGTATTCCTAGTATTATATGTCGATGACATCTTACTTATAGGAAATGATATATCAGTTTTACAAACAGTTAAAATTTGTTTGTCCAAAACTTTCTCCATGAAAGACCTGGGAGAAGCAACCTACATCCTTGGGATTAGAATCTATAGAGATAGATCAAAATGGTTGCTTGGTCTTTCGCAGTCTACATATATAGACCGAGTGCTAAAGAGGTTTAGCATGTCAGAATCCAAGAAAGGTTACCTTCCCATCAAGCATGGGATCAACCTTTCAAAGTCTATGTGTCTGCGCACAGAAGACGAGAGGATTTGCATGAATAAGATTCCCTATGCATCCGCAATAGGATCTATCATGTATGCTATGCTATGTACAAGGCCCGATGTATCATATGCTTTGAGCGTCACAAGCAGATACCAGTCGGATCCAGGAATGGATCATTGGGCGGCTGTTAAGACAATCCTTAAGTACATAAGAAGAACTAAGGATGTGATCCTAATATATGGAGAAGGAGATATGGTAGTACGTGGGTATACGGATGCCAGTTTCTAGACAGATAAGGATGACTCCAAATCGCAGTCTCGATACGTATTTACTTTGAATGGAGGCGCAGTAAGTTGGAAAAGTTCCAAACAAGACACCGTAGCGGATTCTACCACGGAAGCGGAATATATTGCAGCTTCGGAAGCAGCAAAGGAAGCAGTTTGGATCAAGAAGTTTGTCTTAGAACTTGGTGTGGTTCCAACCATTGATGAAGCAGTGCCGGTTTACTGCGACAACAATGGAGCTATTGTACAAGCAGAGGAACCAAGGTCTCATTAGCGATCCAAACACGTGCTTCGACGCTATCATCTGATCAGAGAGATTATAAGTAGGAATGACATACAAATTGAGAAAATCCCCACTGAAAGGAATTTAGCGGATCCTTTAACTAAGGCCTTGCCTCAAAACAAGTTTGAGGGTCATGTTAGAGCCTGTGGTATTGGATACCGTAGCGATTGGCATTAGGCCAAGTGGGAGTTTGTTAGTGATATGAGAGAAGTGTCCTAAGGCAATCGCCTTATGATGTAAACATTTATATTAATAAATGATAATTCACTATTTGAGTATACATGTTTGTGTATTTGATAGGATCTTAAACTCATCTACTGAATGTCCGCCATACAATTCACAGCATAAGAGAATTTGTGATGGGATCACAACTAGTGATTATCTCTAAATGTGCAAATGTGAAGTGTTGGAAATATCCCTAGTCGATGAATTGATAAATACGGACATTATCAATTCTGTTGAGACTAGCATGGGTTATTCTCTATTCAGCTGATTCTCACTGGTTGGTGACATTGGGATGTCCGGAGATAAACATGGATGCTAGTTAAGGGAACTAGTTCATTGGAGTGACTAGCTGTAAAACTTCATATGGTAATCTATATAGATTTGTCAATGAAGTTCTTACTGCAGCTTAAGTGCGATGTTCCTTTGACTTGCGGTGTTCAAGTCATCTTGGTCATGGAGACTTATACTTTGACATCTTAAGCAAGCATCTCTTAGGAGGTGTGGACCCACGATGATCGGGTATAAGCCGAAGTGCCCGAAGATGTTTGAACAGCCTACAAAGGATTCACCACTCCTTGCGAGGAGATGTATACCCAGGCCTATCGTCGGATTGTTACTCAAAGCCTCTGGCCAGAGCATATCATGTTAAGAGTGAGAGTCTCTTAAATACATGAGAGTAATTAGAAATCCAAAGGACGAGGAAGACACTACTTGGGCTAGGTGTGACGTAGTCAGCCTAGTGGGGACTGACACCATTGACCGTGTCCTGAACCAAGTGGGTATAAGGTGGTGAAGGGAATGGGGCACGATTCATTAGAGCTGCTGAAGGGTTTCAAAATAATTTCTTCTGAGGTCAAACCGTTGATCTTTCGATTAATTGGGGATCATGATGTACTACTAGGTGTCACTCATGATCATTCTATAATTAGTTAATTATAGATGACCAACATAAATCGAAAGCCTATTTAGTCACACGCACTACGAGTAATCCGAGGGATTTAAAATGAATTGAAAATTAGATTTTCCGATCAAGAGAAATAAGTCGAATCTGAGTTAGTCAGAGGCGCAATGGAAGCTAAAAATGGCTAAGTCTTTTGAAGGCTTTTTGGGCGAATTAAATGAGTTTAATTCGCGGCGGTTCGGGTTGGTTTGGCCGGCCAAAGAGGGTGCCAAAACCCCCTTTGGTGGCCGGCCACAATAAGAGGAGAAAACCAATTAATTTTGGTTTAATTAATAAAATAAATCTAGTGCGATTTATTTTATAAATTATGGATAAATAAATTTGTATAAAGAAATTTATATAAATAAAATTTATAGAAATTTATTCTTTTATGGAAGATTAAAATAATCCATGAATTGGTTTATTTTAATTTTATAAAATCAATTATGAATTGATTTTTTCATAATAAGAAAGTTTATAAATTTCTTATAAAAATTTATTCCATAATTTAAAGAGAAGAAGAATTAGTTTTATTATAAATTAGTTTATAATAAAGACTCGGTTTAAACGGAATAATAAAAAAATTTATAAGATAAATTTCTTATAACTAATTCCGTTAATTCCGTTAATTTGGTTTAGAGGGAGACTTAGCAAAGGAGTTGCTACTATATAAAGGAACCAAAGGCTAGCCCTTATTCCGGATCAAGAGATTAATTATTCTCTCCCTCTCTCTCTTAATCTCTCTTCTCCTCTCCCTCTCCCTCTCTTGCCTAGGGCCGGCGCCCACCCTAGAGGTTTAGGGCCGGCGCACCAAACAACTTCCCCCTTGAAGTTGCCGTGAGGTTTCAAGAAGAAGGAGAACCCGAACAAGAAGAAGAAGAAGCGGATAGCGACTCCTCTCTTCTAGGAATTCGATTCCGTTACTTCGTTGGTTAGTTTCCTATATTTTCTCTTGTTCATCTAGTTGTGCCTTCCGAGGATCTAGTAGTTCTCGTCGGCACAAAACTCGTGGCTTTGCGAAGTCATCCCGAAGAGAACTCGGCGTGGACGCGAATAGAGGCGGAGCTTCCAATGGACGCTACGGTTGGATCTCGTCCCTTACTTCGAGTTACGCGAGGTACTAAGTAAATTAGTTTACTTTTTCGCAAAGTTTTAATTTATGATCATGTCCACACATCATAAGGTTGCATGCTAGATACGTGGTTAAAATAATTTAAGAAATTATTTTATGCTAATTCTTCCGCTGCACGTAAAAATTTAAAATTTTACGAACCCGTATCCTTGTCAACATGCACCCGGTCCCAACAGATGCACACTCTTAAGGACTTCCAGCTCAACTACACTCAAACTCAAGTATTTATTGACAACATAAGTTCAATTAATCTAACTAAGAACCCAATCCAACATTCTAGAACAAAACACATAGAAGTTAAACATCACTTCGTAAGAGACCATGTAGCCAGGGGTGAGATAGTACTTAAACATATAGACTCAAAATCCAACTTAGCTGATATATTCACAAAACCCTTACCTGAGTCTGAGTTCATTTCACTAAGAAGGCAATTAGGATTGTGTTCTGTAGAATAGATTAATTCTACTTTTGATTTTCTGCTTTATTTAATTTAAAAATCAGTTCCAAAATTTTTTTTTGAAAACTGTTGTTTTCAAAATCAGTTTTTTTTAATCTTTTCCGACTTAGTTTTATTTCAAAACTACCCCCTTTCAAAACTAGGGCTTTTTCGCAAATGGACTTAGCCTAGGCCCTAACCCTAGAACTGCATGCACCTATAGATTTAGAAGCCAGCATCTCACAAGCACCTTAGGGTACTTTTGATTGATAACCTAGAAAGAGTTGAGATGCTTAGGTCTTTACCTTAATTCAAGATGCTTTAAGTCAGTGCATCTGCAGTAATTGGGGCACTAAATACAACTTACACAACAATCAAGTTAAGTGTCAAGTTTAGAAAATCTAACTTGAACAGAAACTCTTAACTTGACTAACCCTAGCAAAAACTACTGCTTATAACAGTTAGTGAGTAGCTAATTGGGTTAGACAGGTCCCTACAAGAGAAAATCAACTGATTTGGTTTAAGTCTTATCATGAATTGGTTCAATACAGCAAAATCATGCAAATATTTTTCCTTTATGAAAGTTATTCCCATTATGCAATTTAATTTCTGCTATATTTATCTATTTTTGATATATGGCAAAGGGGGAGAGATAAGAAAGGAGAGAATTTAAAATTTTCTATTTAAAATGGTTTTTTTTGTTACTTTTGTCTCTCTTAAAATTTTTCAAAATTTTACTAAGTACTTAAGCTTTTTCAAATTTTCAAAACTTTACTAAATACTTAAGCTTTTCAAAACTTTACTAAGTAGTTAAGTTCTCAAATTTTCAAAATTTTCCTAAGTACTTAAAACTGAAGTTTTTCAAACTCTAAGTACTTAAAATGTTCAAATTTTACCAAGCACTTTAAAACATAAGTTTTCAAAACTTTTGAGTACCTTAAACTTAAGGCGTCAAAATCTTCAGTACTCAAAACTTAAGTTTTTCAGAACTCTTCTTAAAGTTTTTTGACTTAAAATCTATTCTCAAAAACCCCACGAATTTTTGAAAAATCTAGGGGGAGACTCCCTCCAGGGGGAGGGAACAAACGGTAATTTTTATGCTTTGATTAAACTTAACTTTTTGAACTAGGGTTGCCATAAATCAAAAAGGGGGAGATTGTTGGTGCAGAAAGCACCCAAGTCGAACCTGAGTTTTGATAATGGCAACAGGGCTCAAAAGTTAAGTCTTACTTGTTATCTAACAAGTTACTCTAGTGTGCAGGTTAAAAAGTCCTAGCGAAGGACTGCTAGGCACTGGCGAAGGAATGTCAGGGTACAAAGCCCTAGCGAAGGACTGCTAGGCACTGGCGAAGGAATGCCAGGGTACAAAGCCCTAGTGAAGGACTGCTAGGCACCAGGCGAAGGATAGCTTGGGACTGAAGCCCTAGCGAAGGACTGCTAGGCATCGGGCGAAGGACAGCTCGGTAACCAAGACCTGGCAAAGGACCGCTAGGCAAAAGTCTAACCAAAGGAGCGGTTGGCATCAGGTACGTTCTCCCGAGAGAAGTAGGTGAGGATGCGTTCCCCGTCGAGAGGGAACAGTAGGCGTCGGTTCGACCTAGGGCTCCATTTTGGATGCTCAAAGTCAGAACCAAGACAGCTAAGGCTGTATAAACTAACACATTATTATTATTTTATGTTGTTTTGGACTAACCCTTGATGCAGGACCAAAGGAACGAGTGTCTGCAGCTCAGAGAGCCTCAAAGGAGTGAGGCAGTGGCTGAGTAGGGCGCCCGGAGTGTCCCGGGTGCCCCCAAGGTACATATAAAACAATGTAAGTAAGGAAGGCTTCGAACAGCTGCTGGGCGGGGCGCCCCCGTGCTCCCGGGCACCCCCACTGCTCCCGGGCGCCCCCGCTGCTCCCGGGCGCCCCCAGCGCTCCGGGCGCCCCTAATAGCAAACCATCGAAGCAGAAGCCAGCGAAGCCAAGGGATAAGGTTTGACCCGGTCAACCCGGGCGCCCCGGTCAAGATCTGATCCCGAGTTTGAAGGGATCAGAAGCTGACCGAGACCGAGACGGATCGAGTGACACGTGGGGGGGCACCCTCGACATTCCGGGCGCCCCCAGGGCCTATAAAAGGGCCCTCGATCCCAGGCATCTGGACAACACATCTTCCAACTCTGTAACGTTCTTCTGCTCTAGCGCTTCGCTCCAGAAACCTTCCAACTCGACACGAAAGCACCGACGACGTCCCTCTACTCCGAGAAACATCCCATATCGGACGTCGGTAACGAAGAACTAAATTTTTTTTTTTCAGTTATACTACTACTGTACTAGAACTGTAATCCTTTGTAAGAATCTTTGCGCAATTATTGAATTGCCCTCAGTAAACGGTCAACGACCGTGGGCCTTGGAGTAGGAGTCGACCCAGGCTCCGAACCAAGTAAAATCGATCGTGTCTCTGTGTGATTGTGTTCTCTTAATTTCCGCTGCGTATTTGCTCTAAGTTTTTCCGAAAAACGTTAACGATATTCACCCCCCCCCTCTATCGTCTCTCTCGATCCAACATTCTCTATATTATCTCACTATCGATTCAACTAATCGATATAATATAGATAAGAACCTACTACCCAAGGACATTATTATACTTAGTTATTTGGCACAAATACAAAGTAAGTATAATAACCAAACATGCCTTTATTAATGATAGAATATGATAAAAAAAGTCCCTAGTCAATCATCACATAATTGGCTCTAGGGCTCCTACTAACACCAGCAGCCTCGATCTGTCGCCTTCAAACCCTCTTCGACTTTGGCCCTCGTCCCTCTTGTAACGCCCGACCTTATATCTACCCTAAAGGCGGGGTTACGGGTCCATACATTCGTATCATATTATCAAGTTAAGCATGTATATCCAAACAAAACAGATACATACAAGAAATGTAGTAGGCATGCCTATTGAAGACTAATTTACCAAGCATGGTTTTTTTTCATTTCTTTTATATCTACATGCATTTACAACCTAATAGGAAGATCATGTAACACACTAAAGCATGGAATAAACATGGTTTGAACAAGATACAACATAGGAATATAGCAAGAGTTATCTAGTCTTAGATACATGCAAAGGAAGCATTCATAAGAAACATAAAATGGCAATTATCTAACATTTTACTTAGCATGCATACTACAAAGTTTAGACATTAATATAGTATTATCTACATGACTAGGTTCCATATCCCTAATACAGTAGAGTAGTCACAATCATCATATATTCAGAGTATAGTAATACATTTCAATCTTTAATCGGAAGCAGTTAGATTCTAGACAAACTAAGGTAGATAGAATCTTTCATCCTTTCCCGAGCCATCACCACACACATCCTCCAACCTTCCCTCTGCCTCTTCCTTTAGTTCGAGTATTTCTTACCGCTATCTGCAGCATAAGAAAAATAACAGGAACTAGTAAGCAAAACATGCTTAGTAAGAATCCGGGCCTACTCGCAAAATCCATATCAATACATCATATCATGTACACAATAATCAGATAGAATTATCAGCATCATAAGCATCTCATCAAAGCATCATAAACATCACATCAATTTATCTCTAAGTACTTTACGGAACAAGATCACATGATGAGAAATGTTTTTCAAAAAGGTTCCATAATGGTAAGTACTTCAAAATATCATATCATCATCCAGGGCCCAGTTGTCGTACCACATCATGCGCGTTCCCTAATAAATTGGGGTAGCGAGCCACCAATCTAATTAGAGCAGGACCCTTCCGTCCTACCAATGCCATGACCTTAACATGCTCATTGGATTTGTTTAACGACCCCCTTCCGAGTCGGGTACACAACTTTTCAAAGTAAAGTAATTTATCATGCAATTACTCATATATGTATATGCCTAAAGGTACTCTTAATCACTTCTCAAAGGGACACACCACACATTCGGGTGCTCTTGATCCCCTAGGGACACACCACGCATTCGGGTGCTCTTGATCCCAGTTTCAATAGAGTATCTCCTTTTTAGGCATATTATCAACCACATCTCAATCACATCATATTCATGTCATAAGAGTGCCCCATGGGCTATAAGGCATGCTTTTATACCTAACAAGATAGGTCACATAATTTATACACATATCACATATGTAATAGCATGCTTCATGGTCTCATTAGGTACTTCCCAACCCTAGAACCAGGGTTGGCCGAAACATACAAGTAAGGAATTTGGTTTTCCCACCAAGCATTCATTCAAGCATTCTTACAAACACTTCACTTATATCATTAAGCATGGATATATCATAGGGAAAATCATTCAACCTTGAACCCTAATTTCCCTAGGGGTGGCCGAAACCTTGTAGAGTAGGCTAGGCTAGATTTTTTTGACATCCAAACTTCACACACAATTATACAAACACCTTGTATACAATATTATTCCATACCCTAAGCATGAATGTTTTCTAGGATAACTCAACTCTCACTAGCCCCTTTTTCAATACCTTGGCCGAAAGTCATATAGGGTGCTAAACCCTAATTTTGTCTTCTCAAAAATTGGGAAACAACACATATGAGTATAAAGTCCCTAGGGTTACTAGTATGCATCAAGTTTGATCAAAAAAAAACTCTTCTCTTGGACCCCTTACAAGGGGTGGCCGAAACCCTCTACAAAGCAAAACCCTAGGTTTTGTTCTTGACACCATGAAGAAAAATCCATCTACATGTATACCCTAAGTTTCTAGGCATCTCCTCATGCAATAAAAAGTAACCAAGCCCTACTTCATGGTGGTGGCCGAAAGTCTTATAAGGGATGGTCCTTGTGATTTTTTTTCAAAAGAATGAAACAAGTAAACATTCAATAGCAATTATGCTACAGGCGAGAGGATACTTACATCCTAGCGCTGGAATTTATCCTTCTCTTAAACTGTAGGGTACCCTACACTTGGAGGGTATGCAAAGATCTTTTCTTCCAAATCTTCTCTCTAAGATTCCTTGGTCTTGGTAGATGACAAGATCACTTGGATTTTCCCTCTTGAAATTGCCCTAGGGTTAGAACCCTTGCCTAGGGTTTTCGAAAATGGAAAGAAGGAAGAAGATGATGGAGGTTTCGGTTGGGAGAAGTGAAGAGGAAGAAGAAAAGAAATGGAAGTTATTCCAACTTCCCATATTTATACCTTTCTCATGAAAAGACATGTCTCTTCACTCTTACCCACTTAACAAGCATGTTCCTTTCTCCTTCTACATGAAATATTGCTTGGTTCATTGGTTATGACATGGTGAGTGCAACTAGGAGGTCCAAGGTTCAATCCTTGCTTCCTCCACTTTGCACTTTCTTTTTAGCACCATTCATTTCCAAGCCCAATAAACCAAGCCCATCATGAAATTTCATAATATGAATAATATTTTATGAATTCAGAATATTTCATAATATTCCAAAAATATTATTTCATAATATTTTTAATATTCCATATTCATGAATATAATATTTCATGCTAATATTTCATGATAATAATATTTCATGAATATAATATTTCATGCATTCATAACATTTCATAGCATGTGATTGCATGAAATTCATATCATTTCATTATAACCATTTTCATACATTGTCATGATTTTACATTGACAAATTTGGGGTGTTACAATCCTCCCCCTCTTATAGAAAGTTCGTCCCGAACTTAAAACAGTTCCGGGTACTTTGATCGTATCGTATCTTCCTGTTCCCAGGTGGCTTCTTCGAACTGCTCGTTCCGCCACAGAACCTTTACTAAGGATATTTCCTTGTTCCTTAGTCTCTTAAATTCCCGATCAAGGATCTGGATCGGTCGGCGTTCGGAACTAAGACTCTCTTGTTCTTGCACTGGTGGGGGTTCTATCATTTGACTCGCATCAGGGGTACACTTCTTGAGCATCGACACATGGAAGACGTTGTGGATAGCCGCCATTTCTGGCGGTAGCTCCAGCTCGTAGGCCACCTTGCCTACTCGTCTCAAAATCTGATAGGGTCCCACGTATCGCGGACTCAGTTTCCCCTTCTTTCCGAATCTCATCACCCCTTTCATAGGGGCTACCTTCAGAAATACCGAATCCCCAACCTCGAACTCGAGCGGTCTGCGTCGCTTATCAGCGTAGCTCTTTTGCCGACTCTGAGCAGTCTCTATCCTCTGGCGGATATTCTTTATGGCCTGAGTGGTCTCATCAATAATATCAGTCTGGAGTCCCATCTCCCTCTTTTCCCCACTCTCATGCCAGCATAAAGGAGATCTGCATTTTCTTCCGTACAGTGCTTCGTACGGTGCCATCCCGATAGTAGCCTGATAACTGTTGTTGTAAGCAAACTCTGCCAGGCTCAGGTATCGACACCAGCTTCCCTTGAAGTCCAAGGCGCAAGCTCGCAACATATCTTCTAGTATCTGGTTTACTCGTTCAGTCTGCCCGTCAGTCTGGGGGTGAAAGGCTGTACTGAACTTCAGCTTCGTGCCAAGGGCCTTCTGCACGTGTCCCCAAAAATCAGAAGTAAATCGACCGTCTCGGTCAGAGACGATGGTCTTGGGAACCCCGTGTAGTCGGACAATATCCTTGACGTACAGTTGCGCCAACTGCTCAACTGAATAAGTCATCCTGATAGCCAGAAAATGCGCGGACTTGGTCAGTCGGTCCACAATAACCCATATACTATCATACCCATTCGTAGTCCGAGGCAGCCCTGATATGAAATCCATAGATATGTCCTCCCATTTCCACTCGGGAATAGGTAGAGGCTGCAGAACTCCCCCAGGTCTCTGGTGTTCTGCTTTGACCCTCTGGCAGGTCAAACACATACTAATATAATGGGCTACATCTTTCTTCATGCCGGACCACCAAAATTTTCCTCTCAGATCTTGATACATCTTGGTAGACCCAGGATGCATCGCGTACGGTGTGCCATGGGCTTCTTCGAGTATCCTTGTCCGTAAGTCGGAGTCGTCGGGAACGCATAATCGATCCCGGAAATATAAAACTCCACTATCGGAAATCCGGAATCCCTCGTCCTTGCCTTCAAGAATCTCTTGCTTGATTCTTTGAAAACTCGGATCGAGATTCTGCTTCTCCAGAATACCATCAAATAATGTCGGTGCAATCTGTAGAGTAGAAAGCTGTCCCGATATAATCTCGATTCCGAAATCCATAATCTCTTTCCCTAAGGTTTGTGACAAAGCCGACAAAGATATTAAAGTAGCACATGATTTTCTACTAAGAGCATCGGCTACCTTATTGGCTTTTCCCGGATGGTACAGGATCTCACAATCGTAGTCCTTGACCAACTCGAGCCATCGGCGTTGTCGCATATTCAGGTCTTTCTGGGTGAAGAAATACCGCAGACTCTGGTGATCAGTAAAGACCTTGCACTGAGTGCCATATAAATAATGCCTCCATGTTTTCAGCGCAAAGACCACCGCTGCTAATTCCAAATCATGGGTAGGATAATTCTTTTCATGTTCCTTCAGTTGCCTAGAGGCATAGGCAATTACCTTCCCATTTTGCATAAGTACAGCTCCGAGTCCAAGTTTGGATGCGTCGCTGTACATATCGAAACCCGTATCATTTTCCGGAAGAGTCAATATAGGAGCGCTAGTCAGTCTCCTTTTCAGTTCAGAGAAACTCTTCTCACATTCCTCGGTCCAGGTATATTTCTTATCTTTCTTTGTAAGAGCTGTCATAGGGGCTGCAATCCGAGAGAAATTCTCTACGAATTTTCTGTAGTAACCTGCTAACCCCAGAAAACTTCTGACCTCACTGGCATTCTTGGGTCTGGACCAGTTACTTACGGCCTCAATTTTAATTGGGTCGACCATCACTCCGTCCTTGGAGATAATATGTCCCAAGAATGACACTTGATTCAGCCAGAACTCACATTTAGAAAATTTAGCATACAGTTGTTCTTTCTGAAGAATCTGTAATACTATACCCAAGTGCTCTGCATGCTCTTCGGAAGTCCTCGAATAAATAAGGATGTCGTCGATGAAGACGATCACAAATCTGTCGAGAAATGCCGAGAAAATCCGATTCATAAGATCCATGAATATTGCCGGAGCATTAGTGACTCCAAACGGCATCACTACGAACTCATAATGTCCGTATCTCGTCCGGAAAGCAGTTTTGGGTATGTCCTCATTTTTCACCCGGACTTGATGATAACCAGACCTCAGATCGATCTTAGAGAAAACCGTAGCTCCCTTTAACTGATCGAACAGATCATCTATCCTGGGTAGAGGGTACCTGTTCTTTATGGTCACATTATTTAATGCCCGATAGTCGATACACATACGCATCGACCCATCCTTCTTCTTCACGAACAGTACGGGAGCTCCCCAGGGGGAATGACTAGGGCGAATAAGTCCCTTGTCGAGAAGCTCTTGTAGCTGTCCTTGCAATTCCTTCAATTCAGTCGGCGCCATTCGGTATGGTGCTTTCGAGATGGGGTTAGTACCAGGAATCAAATCAATGGCAAATTCAACATCTCTTTCAGGTGCTAACCCAGGTAAGTCGTCAGGAAATACCTCTGGATAGTTGCATACGACTTCGACGTCTTCTAGCTTCGGGTCCTCTCTAGGACGAGTATCAACACATGAGCTAGAAATCCAGAACATCCATTCTCTAACATTTTCCTTGCCTTCAGAGCCGATAAGAATTTGCCAGTCTTCTTCTTCGGCTCGCCGATGAATTCAAAGAGAATCCCCGTCTCGGGTCGGAAGATGACCCTTCGTTTCGGCACTCATAGAAGCGCCGTATTTATCCAAGAAATCCATGCCTAATATTACGTCATAATCTGACATAGCAAGCACTATCAAATCGCAGTAGAGTTCCCTATCTGCAATTCTGATTGGTGCGGCACGTAGCATTTGGGTAGAGGGCATCACCTCTCCCGAGGGCAGTGTAGTCAGAAACTTGCAATCTAGTTCTTGCAGTGGCATCTCATATCTCGTGGCATATAGCATAGAAATAAAGGAATGCGTTGCTCCAGTGTCAAATAATGCAGTAGCAGGATGACTGTAAATAATTATCTGACCTGTGACAACGGTAGAGGCAGTCGCCACGTCTTCCTTTGTAAGCGAGAAAACCCGGGCGTCTGTTGTAGCAGGCGGGGCTTCTAATAGCCCCTGATAAATAGGAGTACCATCAATCGCAGCCTGCATATGGTGAAGCTGGGGAGGAGCACCTTTGTGCTGAATATACTGCTGCTGAGGTGCCTTAACGGCAGTAGGACACTCTCTGGAAAAGTGTCCTTCCTTCCCGCAAGTATAACATCTCTTGGCATCCCAATAGCATGCCCCAAGGTGCATCTTCCCACAGGTGGCACAAGGAGGGTGCTTAGGCTTCTTGCCTTTCTGATCACCATTAGACTTGTTCCATGGCCTTCTTTTCCCATTGTGGTTCTTCTTCCAGTGGGGGTTGGTGTTCTGAGTCTTTTGATTTCCTGACTGACTCTGATTCTGTGTACTGACTGGGGCCTGCTTCTGCTGGCTGATATTCTTCAGATAGTGCTCAGCATTCAAGGCACCACTGACTAGCTCTTCTGCAGTCTGTGGCCTATGAACGCCACCAGATACACTCAGAGCAATGTCAGGCCTAAGCATTCTTAGCATTAATCTGACCCTTTCCCTTTCAGTACTAACCAACTCAGGACACAATCGTGCCAGTCGGTTAAATTTCTGGACGGCCTCGTTGACAGAGAGATTCCCTTGTCGGAATTCGGTGAACTCATCGAAATGTCTGTTGGTCACCCTCATATGAAAGAACTCCTCCAGAAATTCAGACTCAAAATCCTTCCATTTCATCTGGTCCACTGGTCTTCTGGCCTTCACCCGTTCCCACCACATCCTAGCGTCGCCAGTGAGGCAGAACGAGATACATTTAATTTTCTCATGCTCGAGCCAGTCTAATAATTTCACTGTGCTCTCAACTATCTTGAGCCAGGCCTGGGTGTCCCAGGGCTCGCAGGTGCCCGAGAACTTTTCCGGCTTCAGTCTCTGCCACTGAATCAGATAGGCCTCCTGTCGGACTCTCGGACCGGAGTGTCCGGGGGCCTGTGCAGTTGGAGGCTCAGTAGGCATTACATTCTGACTTCCCTGCGGGGTTGCAGTGTTCCCTGCTGGGTCATCAGAGTGTTTATCATCTGTTGTTTCAGTGACCTGACGCTGCAGATCTGTGATCACTTGCATCATATTAAATGGGGGTGCGGTCTCATTACCCCGATTGCTACGTCTCCTAGCCATATATCTATCATACAAGTGATAAATGACTAATAAGAATTAATATTTCCTTCACTTATTATGCAAGCATAAATCATCTCTATATTATGCAAGCATATATCATCTCTATATATATCATTACTGTACATGAAATAAAGTAAAGCGAGTTTAGGATCTCTTACTTGGAAGCGGCAGGAGGAAGCTTGATGTGTGTGTGGTGGAGGGGAAAACTGCTCTGATACCAACTTGTAACGCCCGACCTTATATCTACCCTAAAGGCGGGGTTACGGGTCCATACATTCGTATCATATTATCAAGTTAAGCATGTATATCCAAACAAAACAGATACATACAAGAAATGTAGTAGGCATGCCTATTGAAGACTAATTTACCAAGCATGGTTTTTTTTCATTTCTTTTATATCTACATGCATTTACAACCTAATAGGAAGATCATGTAACACACTAAAGCATGGAATAAACATGGTTTGAACAAGATACAACATAGGAATATAGCAAGAGTTATCTAGTCTTAGATACATGCAAAGGAAGCATTCATAAGAAACATAAAATGGCAATTATCTAACATTTTACTTAGCATGCATACTACAAAGTTTAGACATTAATGATAGTGTTATCTAGCATGACATGGGTTCCATATCCCTAACTTAATCACAGTAGAGTAGTCATGATCACACATTCAGAGTATAGCAATACAATTTCAATCTTTCATAGGAAGCAGTTAGATTCTAGACAAACTAAGGTAGATAGAATCTTTCATCCTTTCCCGAGCCATCACCACACACATCCTCCAACCTTCCCTCTGCCTCTTCCTTTAGTTCGAGTATTTCTTACCGCTACCTGCAGCATAAGAAAAATAACAGGAACTAGTAAGCAAAACATGCTTAGTAAGAATCCGGGCCTACTCGCAAAATCCATATCAATACATCATATCATGTACACAATAATCAGATAGAATTATCAGCATCATAAGCATCTCATCAAAGCATCATAAACATCAATTTATCTCTAAGTACTTTACGGAACAAGATCACACGATGAGAAATGTTTTTCAAAAAGGTTCCATAATGGTAAGTACTTCAAAATATCATATCATCATCCAGGGCCCAGTTGTCGTACCACATCATGCGCGTTCCCTAATAAATTGGGGTAGCGAGCCACCAATCTAATTAGAGCAGGACCCTTCCGTCCTACCAATGCCATGACCTTAACATGCTCATTGGATTTGTTTAACGACCCCCTTCCGAGTCGGGTACACAACTTTCCAAAGTAAAGTAATTTATCATGCAATTACTCATATATGTATATGCCTAAAGGTACTCTTAATCACTTCTCAAAGGGACACACCACACATTCGGGTGCTCTTGATCCCCTAGGGACACACCACGCATTCGGGTGCTCTTGATCCCAGTTTCAATAGAGTATCTCCTTTTTAGGCATATTATCAACCACATCTCAATCACATCATATTCATGTCATAAGAGTGCCCCATGGGCTATAAGGCATGCTTTTATACCTAACAAGATAGGTCACATAATTTATACACATATCACATATGTAATAGCATGCTTCATGGTCTCATTAGGTACTTCCCAACCCTAGAACCAGGGTTGGCCGAAACATACAAGTAAGGAATTTGGTTTTCCCACCAAGCATTCATTCAAGCATTCTTACAAACACTTCACTTATATCATTAAGCATGGATATATCATAGGGAAAATCATTCAACCTTGAACCCTAATTTCCCTAGGGGTGGCCGAAACCTTGTAGAGTAGGCTAGGCTAGATTTTTTTGACATCCAAACTTCACACACAATTATACAAACACCTTGTATACAATATTATTCCATACCCTAAGCATGAATGTTTTCTAGGATAACTCAACTCTCACTAGCCCTTTTTTCAATACCTTGGCCGAAAGTCATATAGGGTGCTAAACCCTAATTTTGTCTTCTCAAAAATTGGGAAACAACACATATGAGTATAAAGTCCCTAGGGTTACTAGTATGCATCAAGTTTGATCAACAAAACTCTTCTCTTGGACCCCTTACAAGGGGTGGCCGAAACCCTCTACAAAGCAAAACCCTAGGTTTTGTTCTTGACACCATGAAGAAAAATCCATCTACATGTATACCCTAAGTTTCTAGGCATCTCCTCATGCAATAAAAAGTAACCAAACCCTACTTCATGGTGGTGGCCGAAAGTCTTATAAGGGATGGTCCTTGTGATTTTTTTTCAAAAGAATGAAACAAGTAACATTCAATAGCAATTATGCTACAGGCGAGAGGATACTTACATCCTAGCGCTGGAAATTTCGCCTTCTCTTAAACCGTAGGGTACCCTACACTTGGAGGGTATGCAAAGATCTTTTCTTCCAAATCTTCTCTCTAAGATTCCTTGGTCTTGGTAGATGACAAGATCACTTGGATTTTCCCTCTTGAAATTGCTCTAGGGTTAGAACCCTTGCCTAGGGTTTTCAAAAATGGAAAGAAGGAAGAAGATGATGGAGGTTTCGGTTGGGAGAAGTGAAGAGGAAGAAGAAAAGAAATGGAAGTTATTCCAACTTCCCATATTTATACCTTTCTCATGAAAAGACATGTCTCTTCACTCTTACCCACTTAACAAGCATGTTCCTTTCTCCTTCTACATGAAATATTGCTTGGTTCATTGGTTATGACATGGTGAGTGCAACTAGGAGGTCCAAGGTTCAATCCTTGCTTCCTCCACTTTGCACTTTCTTTTTTAGCACCATTCATTTCCCAAGCCCAATAAACCAAGCCCATCATGAAATTTCATAATATGAATAATATTTTATGAATTCAGAATATTTCATAATATTCCAAAAATATTATTTCATAATATTTTTAATAATTCCATATTCATGAATATAATATTTCATGCTAATATTTCATGATAATAATATTTCATGAATATAATATTTCATGCATTCATAACATTTCATGGCATGTGATTGCATGAAATTCATATCATTTCATTATAACCATTTTCATACATTGTCATGATTTTACATTGACAAATTTGGGGTGTTATACCTCTGATACGCACACAAGCCCACAGCTTACCTCCATGTCATCCTTCACGTATGCCTCGAAGTCCGCTTTCCTCGGCTCATCGTCCCTGCTTTGTCCATGGTCCCTCGGATGCGCATACAAGCCCATGACTTGCCTTGATGCCACTCTTCACCTGAAGACATCCAACCAAGTCTATGTGTACTTGCAAACCTGCACACTCACATACACATATTAGACCACCAACAAACCCTAACTTAACCATATTGACACACACATCAAAACCCATGATCCTCCAGATCATACTTGGGTCGATTTCCCCAACAATCTCCCCCTTTTTGTTGTGTTGCAATATGTTTAAGTTAGCTAAAATAACAACAATTGAAAATTATAGACATATCAACAAGCAAGAGGCAACCTCCCCCTTAACCTATGCCCTCCACATAATTTCCAATTTTCCACACACTAAGTTATGTTAAACCTAACTTAACACCACAAATTCTCCCTCTTTGACACCATCAAAAAGCTTGCCCCAAGCAATCCTACCCCTAGTGCAAATGAGAACCCAAACTATTTCTGAAATCCCCTCAGAAATCAACAACTTGAATGATCAGTTGACTGATCCACCATCAGTCGACTGGTCCCTTCATTACACAACCTTACCGAAACATCAGTCGACTGCCCCAAGGGCAGTCGACTGACACACCCTATTTCTGAATTTCCAGCCCAAATTCAGAAACTCGTAGAAAATTTCATAAAATTCAGAAAAATGTAAAACTTGCCAAGCATATTTTTTAGGATATAATCTACCCTAGAAAAATATGGTTTCGAGAAAAACACCAAATATGCTTGACTTTTGGTACAAACTCCAATTCTTTCAAAATATATCAATATGTACCAAGTCTTAAGCCTTTAATTGATTCCATGTGTTTGCCAATGTAACACTCCACTAAAATTCCATTCAATATGATCCCTAATATTGAGTATAATTGCATGAATAATAGCCATATTGAGTATGATTCATGAGTAATAGTTAGAGTTGTGGGAATTTTAGTGTAAGTGTTTAGGGGCCTTATATGAGCTCTAAATGGTGAAAATTCCTAATGTGTCTTAAATAGCACTTTATTAGTTATCCTAATGGACCCCATGAGGATAAACGAAGTAACACATCATGTAATGGGCATTACTTTATATGGGCTTGCAAAAGAATAAAAAAAAAATGAAATGATGTAGGTGCCAAGGATTGAAGCTTGGACCTTAGAGATGTGGTAAGCCTTAAGAATGCATATGTAACCAATTCACCTAGCAAGGGAGTGCTATTAGGAGGATAAAGGAAATTGTAGAGAGGTGTAAGGATAAGGGAAGTGAAGAGTCACCATGAGAGGAGGCACCATGCCCTTTCACTTCCCCCCTTCATTTAGTATAAAAAGGTGGGATGAGAAGTGAAGAGGCTTAAGTTACTTTTCTCTTCTTCTCTTCCACCAAGGCCCTTCCTCTCCCCTCTCTTCTTCCTCCTTCTTGGCCGAAAGTCCCAAAGGGGTTTTTCCTCTTGGAAAACATCACAAGAGGACTCCCTCTTGAAGATCCAAGTTCTTCTACAAGTCTACAAACGCAAGGAGTACTCTAAGGTCAAGAAGGTTTCCTTTTGTTTCTCTATTCGAGGTTTATAACCAAGACAACAAGTGTAAGACTCCCCTCACCTACAACATAATAGTTTATATATGTTTTATTCATGTTCTTGTATGTTCTTGCAATGTGTTGCTAAAATGAAGTTTTTCCCTATAGGTATGTTTTGGCCAACATGAGTTTTAGGGCCTAGGTTTGTGTTTGATGCTATCTAATGACTCCAATATTTTCTGATGTTAAGTTATGAGTTATGATGAAAAAAAAATGGATGAAGTAAAAAGACCCTTAAAAGATTAGGCCAAGGCTCTCAAGAAGCCATAGATTTTTTTGCCACAAGAAGATGTTTGGGTTCTTTTTGACTAGCTAATGGTTTTTAATTCCTTATTAATGTTTGTTTGAGGGTTTTATATATATTTTAGTCCATATTTCCCCTCTGAACATGTTCAGCTAATACCCTAAATAAGGGGAAAAATGAGTTAAAGATGCCATGTTACTTGCTAATGCTTCCTAGTGTTAGAGTATGTATTATATGCATGTTGTATGAATTAATTGCTTTTCTTTTTGACATTTTAATGCTGATATGAACCTTAGGAATTTCTGATCAATTTCTTAAATTGGGATTTAGGATGGGTTAAGGTCACTACCTCACTTGATAATGTTCTTTTGTAGTAGGATATTCAATGTATGCATGTTGTATGAGTTGTGTGATGTTGTGTTGTATTTTTATGCCATGATAACCCTATCTAAATGATTTAACCAGTAGAGTATATATTGAATTATGGTTGAATTAAAGGTATCCATGTTTCATTATGCCATGATAGATAAAAAAAAATGGAACAAGTTCCCTAGGTATATCTCTTGTAATAGGATATTCAATGTAAGCATGTTGTATGAATTTTAACCCTAACTTTGTGTGCTATGCATAATGATCTTGTATGCTTAGATTACGTGCCATGTTTTAGTAGGTTTTATGTATGGATGTTTTAAACCATATACCATGAACACATATGTTATGAAATATGCGTTATGTTTATGTAGAATTATGCATGCATTAGGTTAAATGTCTTGAACATATGTAGATTATGGTTATGTAGACCTATGCATATTTTATGTTGAATGGCATGAACCTATGTAGTATGTATCATGTTCATATGGATCCTACTCAAGCATGCTTTATGATAGATACCATGATTATGTATGCCATGTGATATGTACCATGTATGTAAACAATTCATTTATGCATGTTTACCTTATGTACCATGATCATGCAAGTTTTATAAACTAAGATGACATTTATGCTTTAAGGCATAATTATGTATGTATGTCATGCCTTATGAATGAAGTTGATGAATGAGATGAAGATAATGAAAGAAGATGATGTTCTTGCCCTTAAGGCATTATGATGTTATGCATGAACTATGAATGATGAAATGCTAAGTATGCTTTATGTCATGCTTCATGTAATAAAATCATGTTTATGTCTTTAAATATGCTATGTATGCCCTATGAATGATGAAGCATGTGAAGCTATTTTACTTTATGAATGGACTTGTACCGGACCCTAAAAAGGTCCAAGGGATGGGCACCTTAAGAACGCCTCGGTTCTGGACTACCGTAGCTGTCCACGATTCTGGGACTATCGCAGCTGTCCAACAGGGATGAGCTCCTTATGTTAGCCTCGGTTCTGGACTACCGTAGCTGTCCACGGTTCTAGACTACCATAGCTGTCCATGGTTATGGGACAACCGTAGCTGTCCTTATGTGGTACAAGCTAGGCCCCCATGATGTTATGATTATGTTTAAATATTTATAAGTATGATTTTCAAATAAGCATCCTTATGTTATGTGCATTTAACTCATGCATTCATTCATACTATGCATCTATATCATGTCAAGTATATCTTATGCTTATGTTTATGTCAAGAACTATGTCATGTCAAGTATATCTTATACTTATGTTTATGTCAAGAACTATGTCATGTCAAGTATGTTATATGTTTAATGTTTATGCACATGTTTATGTTTAATGATATTTGTTTAATGTTTATGCATATGTTTATATTTAATAATATTGCATATGTTATATTTAATATTTATGCACATGTTTATGTTTAATGATATTTGTTTAATGTTTATGCACATGTTTATATTTAATGATATTGCATATGCAATGTCTAATGTTTATGCACATGATTATGTTTTAAAGATTATGCAAATGTTATGTGCTTTAAGTACTTACTTATGCCAAATCCTTAATAATGGTACATATATTCATGTTTTATGTGTTTATGCTTATGTGTTTTAGATGCTTTAAGTATTTATTCATGTTATATGTTTAAGTCAAATGATGTAGATTTCTACTTATATGTGATGTACGGATTTTGTGAGTAAGCAGGGAGCTTACTAAGCATTTTATGCTTATAGTATACCTTCTTATGTTGCAGATCAAACTAATGGTTTCTAAAGAAGGGGAAGCAGCAGGAGGGTATGCGTGTGTGTGGTAGTGGCTTGGCAGAACGATCCTACTGACTCTTACTTATGGACTTATTCTCATGGACTTAATGTTGCTACTTATTGTAGCGACCCGCCTTCTCTACCTTAGACGGTCCACTACTTTATCTACTATCTTGACTCTACTGCACGACTAAGAATGCGGAACTTCTTTATTTTTCTTTTAAATCCATCTAGGGATGATATTCTAACTCTAGTAGTCATGCATGATACAATGGCACACTTCTTTTCATCTATAGAACTTCTCTGCAATGCCAGTCGACTGCGATCTAACCAGTCGACTGGTATCGGCCACAGAAAGTTTCTGGGCGTAGCACCAGTCGACTGGTTAGATCGCAGTCGACTGGCATTGCAGAGAAGTTCTATAGATGAAAAGAAGTGTGCCATTGTATCATGCATGACTACTAGAGTTAGAATATCATCCCTAGATGGATTTAAAAGAAAAATAAAGAAGTTCCGCATTCTTAGTCGTGCAGTAGAGTCAAGATAGTAGATAAAGTAGCGGACCGTCTAAGGTAGAGAAGGCGGGTCGCTACAGGTGGTATCAGAGCAGTTCCCATTCTCCAGCATCACACACACATCAGCATCAACCTTGCCGTCTTCAAGTAAGAAAGCTTTAAGTTTCAGTTTTCTATTGTTCCTTTATTTAATTGCAGTATAGAGAAATGCTTACGTACTCACTCATATGTGCATAGAACAAGGAAGCATGTTTAATACCTTAGTATCACGGAATCATATTTAATCCCTAGAATGGATATTAGGTTACTAAGTAAGAAGACAAGTTTATACCTAGAGATGTAGTAGTGAGTTCTTGTTCCCTTATGCATTGTTAGATGGCAAGAAGAGGCCGAGCTCCTAATGCAAGGGACAGAACTCCAGTTCAAGATAACAATGAGTCTGGCATAGAACAGCCAAACCTGATGGCAGTCATTGCTCAAATGCAAGCTCAGATTTCAGAGCAACAGAAGACCATCGCCACACTGATGGCAAATCAGCACCCAGTGCCCCCTACACCACCCACAGCAGGAGTGGGAACTCCAGTGGTGGCTGAAGTCCCACCAGTCACCCAGGAGACCCCTACCGTGAACCGAAGACAAGAAGCATACCTCGTCCAGTGGTAGAGGCTGAAACCCGAAAGCTTCTCAGGCACGACTGAGCCCTGGGATGCCCAGGCTTGGTTCAAGACTTTAGAGAGCACAATGGAGCTTCTTGACTGGCCAGAAGTCGAGAAGGTCAAATGTGCCTCCTTCTGCCTAACTGGAGATGCTCGTATGTGGTGGGAGCGAGTCAAGAGTAAGAGGATAGTCAACCAGATGAGCTGGGCAGATTTCGAGCAAGAGTTCTATGAGGAGTTCTTCCACATGCGGGTTACCAACAAGCACTACGAGGACTTCATGGAGTTCAGACAAGGTAACCTACCAGTGGGAGAAGCAGTCGCGAAGTTCAACAGACTAGCTCGCCTCTGCCCAGAGCTAGTCAGCACAGAGAAGGAGCGAGTCAGACTGATGCTCCGCATGCTGAACCCTGAAATAGCACTCAACGTGAACAGCGGGACGCACCGACCCCAGACCAGCGAGGAGTTGGTCAGTAGTGCTCTAATCTCAGAGCACTATCTGAATAGCATCAAGGCACAGCAAACGCAGCAGAAGCCAGTCCTGATTGAGAACAAGACAACAGGAGGCCAGAAGCCTCAGCCAAATAACCAGAACTGAAGAACAAGAACCACAAAAGGAAGCAATGGCCTGGCAGCCAAAAAGGAAACCAAGAGAACAAGCAAGCTAGGTACCCACCTTGTCCTAAGTGTGGGAGGACCCATCCAGGAGCATGCCTTTTGGGTGTAACTGGATGCTACTCATGTGGACAAGAGGGACACAGATCCAGGGACTGCCCAAACAAGTTTAAGGTACTTCCTCAGCAGTCTGTACAGTATGGAGGCAAGCCTCAGTTACATTACATGCCTACTATACTGGAGGGACCTCAGATCAGTCAGGGAGGGTTGGAAGCAGCACCAGTTCCAACCAATGCCAGAGTCTTTTCCCTCACGAAGGAAGAAGCTGCCAGCGCCTCCACGGTCGTAACAGGTCAAATAGTTATTTTTCAGCATTTAGCTACTACACTGTTTGATACTGGGGCGACCCATTCTTTCGTATCAGTACCTTTTGCTAGTAAGTTACAGGTGCCTGCAGAGGGTTGGGAGTCCAGATTCCTGACAACTCTCCCTTCAGGGGAATCATGGAATCCACCCAGCGGCTCCGGACTGTGCCAATCAAGATTTCAGACCGAGAGCTATATGTCGATCTGATAGTCCTTGCGATGCAAGACTTCGATATCATACTGGGCATGGATTTCCTCAGTAAGTACAGCGCTTCAGTGGACTGCCGTAGAAGGAAGGTGGTTTTCAGTCCAGAAGGAGAACCACCATTCGAGTTCCAAGGAGCCCCAAAGAGAAAGACTCAGAAATTCCTCTCAGCCTTGGCAGCCCACCAGATGCTAGAGCAAGGGTGTGCTGGTTTTCTTGCACACATAGTGGACTCAGAAGCAAAGAAAGAACTCAAGCAGGAGGATGTACAGGTAGTCTGCGAATATCCAGAAGTGTTCCCAGAAGAACTACCTGGACTACCGCCCAACAGGGAGGTGGAATTTGAGATTGAGCTGGTGCCAGGTACCGGCCCGGTCTCAAAAGCCCCATATCGTATGTCTCCTGCAGAGCTGAAAGAATTACAAGAGCAACTCCAGGAGCTACTAGACAAGGGCTTCATCCGTCCAAGTCATTCACCCTGGGGAGCTCCTGTACTTTTCGTCAAGAAGAAGGATGGGTCTATGCGTCTGTGCATAGACTACAGAGCTCTGAACAAAGTAACCATCAAGAACAAGTACCCCCTTCCTAGAATAGATGATTTATTTGATCAACTCAAAGGGGCTACAGTATTCTCGAAGATAGATCTGCGTTTTAGGTATCATCAGCTAAAGGTTAAAGAAAGTGACATCCCCAGAACGGCCTTCAGGACAAGATACGGCCACTACGAATTTGTAGTGATGTCTTTTGGAGTAACCAATGCTGCAGTAGTCTTCATGGAGCTGATGAACCACATCTTCAGGGAATATCTCAATAAATTCGTCATTGTATTTATTGATGATATTCTCATATACTCACAGACTCCAGAGGACCATGCTACACACTTGAGGATAGTGCTGCAGATCCTTCAGCAGGAGAAGCTCTATGCAAAGTTCTCAAAGTGTGAGTTTTGGCTAGATCAGGTGACCTTCCTAGGTCACATTGTATCCAAAGAAGGCATTCAAGTTGATCCAGCCAAGATAGAAGCAGTCAGCAACTGGTGTAGACCCAAGAATGACAGTGAAATCAGGAGTTTCTTAGGCCTGGCAGGATATTACAGAAAATTTGTGGAGGACTTTTCCAGAATAGCCTCTCCACTCACAGCCTTGACCAGAAAGAACAAGAAGTTTGAATGGTCAGATAAATGCGAGCACAGTTTTCTAGAGCTGAAGAAAAGATTGACTAGTTCTCCCATCCTGACTGTTCTAGAGAGTGACAAGACCTTTGACATCTACAGTGATGCATCCAAGATGGGCCTTGGAGCTGTCCTCATGCAAGACGGTAAAGTAATAGCATATGCCTCCAGACAGCTCAAGGACTATGAGAAGAATTACCCTACCCACGACCTTGAGCTAGCAGCTATGGTTTTTGCACTGAAGCTCTGGAGACACTACCTGTATGGAGTGCAGTGCAGAATCTTCACAGACCATCAGAGTTTGAAGTACTTCTTCACTCAGAAGGATCTGAATATGAGGCAGCGCAGGTGGCTAGAGTTGGTCAAAGATTATGACTGTGAAATCCTCTACCACCCAGGTAGAGCTAATAAAGTGGCAGATGCACTGAGCAGAAAATCCTGTGCAGCACTGATGTCCTTATCATCACTGTCTCTACCACTTCAGAAAGAAATAAAGGATTTTGGAGTCGAGGTAATAATTGAGCAACTTTCTGCATTGACTCTGGAGTCAACCCTGCTTGTGGATATACAAAGAAAGCAAAGTCAAGACCCAGAGATCCAGAAGATCAAGCAGGAGGTCCAAGAGGCAGAAATTTTAGAGTTTCGAGTATCAGATAGTGGCATCCTCTATCTTGGAGACCGCCTTTGCGTCCCCAATGATGAGGAATTAAGAAAGAATATTTTAGAAGAAGCCCACAGCACCCCGTACTCTATGCACCCTGGTTCTACCAAGATGTACTAAGATGTAAAGCAGAGATTCTGGTGGTCTGGACTCAAGCGAGACGTGGCCAGATATATTAGTACCTGCTTGACCTGCCAGAGAGTCAAAGCAGAGCACCAGAGACCAGGAGGAGTTCTGCAGCCTCTTCCTGTTCCAAAGTGGAAGTGGGAAGAGATATCCATGGATTTTATCACGGGTCTCCCAAGGACCACCCATGGACACGATGCAATATGGGTGATAGTGGATAGATTGACCAAGTCTGCCCACTTTCTAGCCATCAAGGTGTCGCACTCAATAGAGCAGTTAGCACAGCTGTACGTGAAAGAAGTAATCAGGCTTCACGGAGTTCCGAAGTCGATCGTTTCTGACAGAGATGGGCGGTTCATCTCCCATTTTTGGAGGTGTGTTCAGGACGCCCTAGGCACCAGACTTCAGTTCAGCACAGCTTTCCATCCCCAGACAGATGGACAAACAGAGAGAGTAAATCAGATTTTAGAAGACATGCTCAGGGCTTGTGCGTTGGACTTTAAAGGTAGTTGGTGCAAATTTCTGTGCTTAGCTGAGTTTGCCTACAACAATAGCTATCAGGCCACCATCAGGATGGCACCTTATGAGGCATTGTATGGCAGGAAATGCAGATCACCCATATGTTGGCAAGAAGCTGGTGAGAAGAAAGAGATGGAGTCGGGACTAGGCAGCCAGACTGAGCTTATAGATGAGACCACTCTGGCTATCCAGATGATCCGCCAGAGGATTGAGACTGCCCAGAGTAGACAGAAAAGTTATGCTGACACACGCCGTAGGCCACTGGAATTCCAAGTTGGAGATTCAGTATTTCTCAAGGTTGCCCCTATGAAGGGAGTGATGAGATTTGGCAAAAAGGGCAAGCTGAGTCCTCGCTACATAGGACCCTACAAGATTATAAAGAGAGTTGGGAAGGTTGCCTATGAGCTGGACTTGCCAGAGAATATGTCAGCTATCCACAGTACATTTCATGTCTCTATGCTAAAGAAGTGTATTCACGATCCTAGCCAAGTGATTCAGCCTCAGTCAGTACAGATCCAAGAAGATCTTAGCTATGAGAGCAGACCGACACAGATAGTGGACAAAGCAGTTAAAAGATTAAGAAATAAAGAAGTGCCACTAGTGAAGGTCATCTGGCAGAATCAAAAGCATGAGGAAGCTACTTGGGAACGTGAAGACAGCATGAGAGAAAAATATCCAGAATTATTCTAAGTTCGAGGACGAACTTTTCATAAGGTATGGGGGATTGTAATGCCCCAAAATTCCCATTTTAAGTTCTTAAAGTCTTTAGAACTATTTAAAAATGGTTTAGAAATATTCTAGATATTTTTAGGAATTTTTAGAATATTTTTATGGAATTTTCCGAGTCCGTTTAGTATTTTTCTAAAAGAAATAGAGTTTTCGACAAAAAGTTGCCTGAATGAGTTTTGAACCCGAGACCTCCCATTGGATCAACGACTTAAGTTGGTCGGGTTAACCAGGAGCCCCAGCAGGGGTGTGCTGAAAGAAAATAGAGAAATATTAAGTTAAGTTCTAAGTTGGACTTAAATAACCCTAAGTATAAATAGATAGTTAAAGAGAGGAATTTTATTTTCTCTCATCTAAACCCTCGCCCAAGCCTCACGCCGCCCCTCCCCTCTCCTCTCTTGTGCGCACGCCAACCACACCAACCCCCTCTCCTCTTCCAAGGGGGCGCCGGCCAAGGCTCTCCTCCGAGAGAGCTTCCAATATTCGGAATCCCCGCGACGAGAGGAACGCGTAGGCGCGAACGGTTCATCGAGATCTCAAGTTTCTCCCGAGCCCTAGACGTCAATTTTGGTTGTAAGTCCAAGATATCAATGTAAGTACTACTCACCTGCAGTAAGAGGCGGTTTTCCGCAAGATTTTCCCGTTAGAAAGTTAAAATGCAATTTTCCTTAAAGTTTATGATTTTGCATGTAATCCTAGGTTGATCCATGCTTGTATAAGTTTGATTAAGCACCCTATATGAGGTTAGGGGCTAAGAAGAGTTATGAGAAAAGAAAAGAGAAGATAAAGATAAGAAAAGAAAAGGCCAAGGCCTTAAGAAATCCCCAAAAGTCAAGACTTAGGGATTTGGGCACACAAGGGGCTCGTTAAAATGCCAAGGCATTTAAAGATAAGAAAGAAAAGAAAGAAAAGCTATTTTATTTTCTAAGGCCAGTACCCGGCGTCCAAGGGCGTCGTTAAAGAAATCCAGGTGTCCAATTCCAAGGTCTTGGCCCTGGTAGACCAAGGTCTGCTCTATTAGGATTGGTGGCTCGCTACCCCAACCTTTTAGGGAACGCGCATAAGATGGTACTTACGTCTTAAGTGGATCCAAGTGAGATATTATTTTCAAGTATATGCTTTAGCAAAGTTTTCTAAAGTTTAAGAAAGTTTTCTAAAAGTTAATGAAAGATTTAAAAGTCAAAGAATTGCTAAAGTTTCAAGTTAAGCCAAGAACAAGTAAGTTAAGACTTATTAGTGCTTTAGTATGCATGTCTTGAGTTATACATGTTGTTTTAGTGTTTCTTTTAAGCATAAAAGTATCTCATGTGATTTCACATTGTTTTAAAAAGCATGCTTGCACATTTCGAGATTTTATGAGCTAGATAGTACTTACTAAGCTTTTGCTTATTAGTTGCATTTCCTCTTGCTGCAGGTAAAGGTAAAGGCAAGCAATTTTGAAGGAAGGCGACAAGGCGGTGCTGAGTGACGTGTGTGTGGTGGCTGACCTTGGAGAGGTCCTTGGGACAAGATGAATAAAAGACTCAAAGTGTATTTATTATAAAGTCTTAGTTTGAGTTAGATCATATAGCATTTATCCAAGTAATTGCGTTTTAGATATTTTGCATGTCTTAAAACCATGAGTAAAGATTCCATGTCATTTTAATTAGCATACATATCCTTATGATGGCATTGGATGAGTATAAGTGTGAGTAGTTTTGAATATTGATACTTGATGGAGCTATTTGATGCATATGCCAAGATATTGAGAGTTTCCCTTTGAATCAAGTTATTATTGCTATAAATATGCTTAGAGAAGTTGCATTACATCCCAACATGCTTTAGTGAGGTGTAGAACATGTGTTTTGGTATTATGAATGCATAGGAGTTAAGTTTGGTACAAAACTTTAGTTAAAAGTTCATATAGATTTTCATAACTTAATTACTTCCGCAAAAGTTCTAATTTCGAGTTTATGAAGTTGTTTTGATTGGCTAAAATGTTTGGGAAACTAGTATAGAGTACAGAAATGGTGTTGTGTCTTTGTATGGCTTGAAACTATATGTTTTGTGGACTTTTGAAACAAAGTTCGAATCTGAATTTCAGATTTTTCAGGCGTGCCAGTCGACTGGTTCAGTATCAGTCGACTGCCCTATCGAACAGTAACTTCTGTTCGATGCATCAGTCGACTGCCAAGAGGCCAGTCGACTGGTGCCACGCCCAGAAACTTTCTGTGGCCGATACCAGTCGACTGGTTAGATCGCAGTTGACTGGCATTGCAGAGAAGTTCTATAGATGAAAAGAAGTGTGCCATTGTATCATGCATGACTACTAGAGTTAGAATATCATCCCTAGATGGATTTAAAAGAAAAATAAAGAAGTTCCGCATTCTTAGTCATGCAGTAGAGTCAAGATAGTAGATAAAGTAGCGGACCGTCTAAGGTAGAGAAGGCGGGTCGCTACACTTATAAACTGCATGTGTTAGTTCTTATGTTTACGTTTACTACTTGTTGGAGTAGATGTTCCTTATGATATACATGCTTAATGTAGAACAATATACTTTCTTGTTAAATACGTCATGCTATGATTCACATGCTCAAAGTAGTTTAGCTAGAAAGAAATTTATCCAATTGCATATATTCATGATTTAGTATTATTTCAGCTGCTATATTTACGCTTCATATGCAATAATGTACGAAAGAAAAAAAAAAGTAACGCATCGCTCACGTAAGGGGCGGGCGTTACAGCTTGGTATCAGAGCAGTTTGTCATCTCACTACACACACATCAAGCCTGCATCCTGCCGCTTCCAAGTAAGATCTTACCTTACATAATTTAAGTATGTTTGCTTTATGTTTACTTATGATAGAAATGTTTCTAGACTAACCATACAAGTAGATGTGATACCCTATATGGTTCTAGAACGATAAGGAATGTTTATGACTAAGTATGCAAATATGAAATTATGGAACCATGTTTTTACCTGGGAATGGAAACTTAGGGCAGTACCTTACCTTACCTTATAACGAAAAAAATGATACAAATGCATGTATATACATGAAAATGATGAAAATGATAAATGATCTTATACTAGCTTGTTATTGTAATATGAGAACAGCATGGCTAGAAGAAGTACTAGAATTAATGATACCGTACCTCAGCCTAACCTGACGCACCTAGTGACAGAACTCCAACGTCAACTCACCGAGCAGCAGCAGACCATCAACACCTTGATGAGTCAGTAAGCAAATACTACCGTTCCATCTGCGAACCAGACAGTGACACCTGTAGTGCCTCCGACTCCGCCAGCACCTCCGACAGGCCCTGCCACCGAAATGCGACCGGAAGCTTACTTAATCCAGTGGCAGAGGCTGAAGCCGGAAACTTTTATGGGTGCTTGCGAACCGTGGGATGCTCAAGCCTAGCTCAAGATGGTAGAGAGTACTATGGAGCTGCTGGACTGGCCGGAGCACGAAAAGGTCAAGTGTGTGTCATTTTGCCTTTCTGGCGATGCCAGAATGTGGTGGGAAAGGGTCAAGGCCAAGAGACCCGTGAACCAGATGAAATGGACGGACTTCGAATCAGAATTTTACGAGGAGTTCTTCCACATGCGGGTCACCAACAAACACTACGACGAGTTTACGGAATTCCGTCAAGGCAATCTGTCAGTCAGTGAAGCTGTCAAGAGATTCAATAGGTTGGCTCGCCTATGTCCCGAGTTGGTCAAGACGGAGAAAGAAAAGGTCCGCTTGATGCTGAAAATGTTGCGGCTCGAGATAGCTCTGAACGTGGCCGGCGGAGTTAACCGACCGCAGATCGCAAAGGAGTTGTTCAGTAATGCCTTGATCACCTAGCACTATCTGAACAGTATTAATCAACAGAAGGGGATGCCGACAGAGAACAAGAACCAAGCCAACTCAGGAGGTCCGCACACGGGCACCAGCTGGAAAGGGAACCGCGACGACAAAAAGAAATGGAACAATCCTAAAGGCGTTCCAGCGAACAAGAAGGCCAAGATCAACCCGTGCGCGAAATGTGGAAATAAGCATCTTGGAGAATGTCGCAGAGGTACAAATAAATGCTACACCTGCGGATTGGAAGGACACAAGGCTATCGACTATCCTATTAAGCCTTAGGCACCACCTCAGTAGCTGATCCAGCACCAGGGTGCCCCTGCCCAACTGCATTATATGGAAGCTGCACTAGAAGGTCCTCAGATAAGTCAAGGCTGATTGGAAGCCTCACCAGTTACGACGAACGCCAGGGTTTTCTCACTTACCAAGGAGGACGCAGCGAATGTTTCGACGGTGGTTACAGGTCAGATCTTTATTTACGGTCAACATGCTACTGCATTATTTGACACTGGAGCAATGCATTCGTATATTTCCATGCCTTACTCTAAGAAGATAGGCATACCTCTACAAGTTCTAGACTGTAAATTTCTAGCAACCCTGCCTTCGGGAGAAACAATGGCATCCACCCACGGGTTGTGTGCAGCACCAATCAGAATCGCAGGAAGAGATCTCTATTGCGACCTGATAGTACTCGACATGCAAGATTATGATGCAATACAGGGTATGGATTTTCTGAGCAAATACGCTGCTTCTATCGAGTGCCGTAAGTGAAAAGTGGTATTCCAGCCCGAGCCTGAGCCTATGTTTGAATTCATCGGAGAGCCAAGGAAGAGAACCGGGAAATTCTTATCGGCTCTAAAGGCGCAGAAGATGCTAGCGAAAGGATACACTAGTTTTCTAGCATATGTGGTCAGCACCACTCAAACAAAGGATTAGAAACTAAGTGATGTCAGAGTGGTATGCAATTATCCGGACGTATTCCCAGATGATCTACCAGGATTGGCCCCGGACAGAGAAATCGAATTTGAGATCGAGCAGATTCCTGGCACTAATCCAATCTCCAAGGCACCTTACCGTATGGCGCCAGCGGAGTTGAAGGAGCTTCAAGGGCAGCTGCAGGAGTTACTCAACAAGGGTTTTATTCACCCGAGTCACTCTCCATAGAGAGCTCCGGTACTGTTCGTGAAAAAGAAAGATGGAACTATGCGCCTGTGCATAGATTATCGAGCTCTAAATAATGTGACGATTAAGAACAGGTATCCCCTCTCAAGGATTGACGACCTATTCGACCAACTAAAGGGAGCTACCGTCTTTTCGAAGATTGATCTTAGATCAGGTTACCATCAAGTTAAAGTGAAACCAGACGATATCCCGAAGACGGCTTTCCGGACTAGATACGGACACTTTGAATTCGTTGTCATGCCCTTCGGAGTAACTAATGCTCCCGCCATGTTTATGGACCTGATGAATTGGGTATTCTTGGCATTCCTTGACAAGTTTGTGATCGTCTTCATCGACGATATCCTCATCTATTTGAGATTTTGAGAAGGTGGGGAAAAAAGAGAGAAGAGATAAAAGATGATAAAGTAATGAGTGGAAAATGACTAAGATTAGAAGATAACTGAGAGAGTAATTGAATAAATGTTTTTATGGCTGGAGAAGTAAGTGTTGCTGAGAATAGAGCATCAATAAGGACAACAAAGAAATGATCGGTGACATTAGTGGAAGATAACTGTGACATTAATTTTAAGTTCGAGGACGAACTTTCCAAAAGGTATGGAGAATTGTAACACCCCACTAAAATTCCCTTCAATATGATCCCTAATATTGAGTATAATTGCATGAATAATAGCCATATTGAGTATGATTCATGAATGATAGTTAGAGTTGTGGGAATTTTAGTGTAAGTGTTAAGGGGCCTTATATGGGCTCTAAATGGTGGAAATTCCTAATGGGTCTTAAATGGTACTTCATTAGTTATCCTAATGGGCCCCATGAGGATAAACGAAGTAACACATCATGTAATGGGCCTTACTTTAGATGGGCTTGTAAAAGAATAAAAAAAATGAAATGATGTAGGTGCCAAGGATTGAACCTTGGACCTTAGAGATGTTGTAAGCCTTAAGAATGCATATGTAACTAATTCACCTAGCAAGAGAGTGCTATTAGGAGAATAAAGGAAATTGTAGATAGGTGTAAGGATAAGGGAAGTGAAGAGTCACCATGAGAGGAGGCACCATGCCCTTTCACTTCCCCCCTTCATTTAGTATAAAAAGGTGGGATGAGAAGTGAAGATGCTTAAGTTACTTTTCTCTTCTTCTCTTCCACCAAGGCCCTTCCTCTCCCCTCTCTTCTTCCTCCTTCTTGGCCGAAAGTCCTAAAGGGGTTTTTCCTCTTGGAAAACTTCACAAGAGGACTCCCTCTTGATGATCCAAGTTCTTCTACAAGGCTACAAAGGCAAGGAGTACTCTAAGGTCAAGAAGGTTTCCTTTTGTTTCTCTATTCGAGGTTTATAACCAAGACAACAAGTGTAAGACTCCCCTCACCTGCAACATAATAGTTTATATATGTTTTATTCATGTTCTTGTATGTTCTTGCAATGTGTTGCTAAAAATCGTGAAGTTTTTCCCTATAGGTAAGTTTCTGCCAACATGAGTTTTAGGGCCTAGGTTTGTGTTTGATGCTATCTAATGACTCCAATGTTTTCTTGATGTTAAGTTATGAGATATGATGAAAAAAAAAGATGAAGCAAAAAGACCCTTAAAAGTTTAGTCCAATGCTCTCAAGAAGCCATAGACTTTTTGGCCACAAGAAGATGTTTGAGTTCTTTTTGACTAGCTAATGGTTTTTAATTCCTTGTTAATGTTTGTTTGAGGGTTTTATATATATTTTAGGCCATATTTCCCCTCTGAATATGTTCGGTTAAAACCCTAAATAAGGGCAAAAAAAATGAGTTAAAGATGTCATGTTACTTGCTAATGCTTCCTAGTGTTAGAGTATGTATTATATGCATGTTGTATGAATTAATTGCTTTTATTTTTGTCATTTTGATGCTGATATGAACCTTAGGAATTTCTGATCAGTTTCTTAAATTGGGATTTAGGATGGGTTAAGGTCACTACCTCACTTGATAATGTTCCTTTGTAGTAGGATATTCAATGTATGCATATTGTATGAGTTGTGTGATGTTGTGTTGTGTTTTTATGCCATGATAACCCTATCTAAATGTTTTGACCAGTAGAGTATATGTTGAATTATGGTTGAATTAATTATATCCATGTTTCATTATGCCATGATAGATGAAGAAAAATGGAACAAGTTCCCTAGGTGTATCTCTTGTAATAGGATATTCAATGTAAGCATGTTGTATGAATTTTAACCCTAACTTTGTGTGCTATGAATAATGATCTTGTATGCTTAGATTACGTGCCATGTATTAGTAGGTTTTATGTATGGATGTTTTAAACCATATACCATGAACACATATGTTATGAAATATGCATTATGTTTATGTAGAATTATGCATGCATTAGGTTAAATGTCTTGAACATATGTAGATTATGGTTATGTAGACCTATGCATATTTTATGTTGAATGGCATGAACCTATGTAGTATATATCATATTCATATGGATCCTACTCATGCATGCTTTATGATAGATACCATGATTATGTATGCCATGTGATATGTTCCATGTATGTAAACAACTCATTTATGCATGTTTACCTTATGTACCATAATCATGCAAGCTTTATGAACTAAGATGACGTTTATGCTTTAAGGCATAATTATGTATGTATGTCATGCCTTATCAATGAAGTTGATGAATGAAATGAAGATAATGAAAGAAGATGATGTTCATGCCCTTAAGGCATTATGATGTTATGCATGAACTATGAATGATGAAATGCTAAGTATGCTTTATGTCATGCTTCATATAATAAAATCATGTTTATGTCTTTAAATATGCTATGTATGTCCTATGAATGATGAAGCATGTGAAGCTATTTTACCTTATGAATGGGCTTGTACCGGACCCTGAAAAGGTCCAAGGGATGGGCACCTTAAGAACGCCTCGGTTCTGGACTACCGTAGCTGTCCACGGTTCTGGGACTACCGCAGCTGTCCAACAGGGATGGGCTCCTTATGTTAGCCTCAGTTATGGACTACCATAGCTATCCACGATTCTGGACTACGGTAGCTGTCCACGGTTATGGGACTACCGTAGCTATCCTTATGTGGTACAAACCAGGGCCCCCATGATGTTATGATTATGTTTAAGTATTTATAATTATGATTTTCAAATAAGCATCCTTATGTTATGTGCATTTAACTCATGCATTCATTCATGCTATGTATGTTGGGACCGGGTGCATGTTGACAAGGATACGGGTTCGTAAATTTTAAAATATTTACGTGCAGCGGAAGAATTAGCATAAATAATTTCTCAAATTATTTTTAACCACGTATCTAGCATGCAACCTTATGATGTGTGGACATGATCATAAATTAAAATTTTTCGGAAAAGTAAACTAATTTACTCGTTACCTCGCGTAACTCGAAGTAAGGGACGAGATCCAACCGTAGCGTCCCTTGGAAGCTCCGCCTCTATTCGCGTCCACGCCGAGTTCTCTTCGGGATGACTTCGCAAAGTCACGAGTTTTGTGCCGACAAGAACTACTAGATTCTCCAAAGGCACAACTAGAATAACAAGAGAAAAAGATGGAAACTAACCACCAAGCAACGGAATCAAAATTCCGGGAAAGGAAGGAAGTAGTCGCGATCCGCTTCTTCTTCTTCTTCGGCACCTTCTTGGTGGAGGAAGCTCACGGCCACCCTAGGTATGTGCGCCGGCCCTAGGGGAGGAGAGAGAGAGAATTAGAGAGAGAGAGAGAGCTACTTAATCTTTTGATTACTCAATTGAGGAATTCAAGCCTAGCCTTGGTTCCTTTATATAGTAGCCTCTCCCTTGCCAAGTCTCCCCTTTAATGAAATTTTTCATAAGAAATTTATCCTATAAATTTTCTTATGAATTATTCCGTTTATGCCAAGTTTTATTATAACTAACTTTATAATAAAACAAATACATCTCTCCTTTTATTATGGAATAAAATTTTACAAGAAATTTAATATGTAAATTTTTCTTATCATGGAAAAATCAATTCACAATTGATTTTATAAAATAAAATAAACCATTTAAAGTTTATTTTAATCTCCATGAAAATAAATTTCTTTACATAAATTTCTTTACATAAATTTCTTTATATAAATTTATTTATCCATAATTTTATAAAACAAATCGCGCTTGATTTATTTTATAATTAAACCAAATAAATTGGTTTTCTTTCCTTGTAGTGGCCGGCCAAACCAAAGAGGGTGGGCACCCTCTTTGGCCGGCCACACCAAGCCAAATCCCTCGTGAATTAAACTTATTTAATTCGCCCAATAAGCCTTCAAAAGACTTAGCCATTTTATGCTTCCGTCGCGCCTCTGATTAATTCAGATCCGACTTATTTCTCTTGATTGGAAAATCTAATTTTCAATTCATTTTAAATCCCTCGGATTACTCGTAGTGCGTGTGACTAAATAGGCTTTCGATTTATGTTGGCCGTCTATAATCAACCAATTATATAACGATCATGAGTGGCATCTAGTAGTACATCATGACCCCCAATTAATCGAAAGATCAACGGTTGATCTCAGAAATGATTCTGAAACCCTTCAGCAGCTCTAATGAATCGTGCCTCATTCCCTTCACCATCTTATACCCACTTGGTTCAGGACATGGTCTGTGTGTGTCAGTCCCCACTAGGCTGACTACGTCACACCTAGCCCAAGTAACGTTCTCTCGTCCTTTGGATTTCTAATTACTCTCATGTATTTAAGAGGCTCATACTCTAAACATGATATGCTCTGGCCAGAGGCTTTGAGTAACAATCCAACGATAGGCCTGGGTATACATCTCCTCGCAAGGAGTGGTGAATCCTTTGTAGGCTGTTCAAACATCTTCGGGCACTTCAGCTTATACCCAACCATCCTGGGTCTACACCTCCTTAGAGATGCTTGCTTAAGATGTCAAAGTATAAGTCTCCGTGACCAAGATGACTTGAACACCGCAAGTCAAAGGAACATCGCACTTAAGCTGCAGTAAGAACTTCATTGACATATCTACATGTAGATTCCCATATGAAGTTTTACAGCCAGTCACTCCAATGAACTAGTTCCCTTAACTAGCATCCATGTTTATCTCCGGACATCCCAATGTCACCAGCCAGTGAGAATCAGCTGATTAGAGAATAACTCATGCTAGTCTTAACAGAATTGATAGTGTCCGTATTTATCAATTCGTCGACTAGGGATAATTTCAATACTTCACAATGGCACATGTAGAGATAATCACTAGTTGTGAATTCATCACAAATTCTCTCATGCTGTGAATTGTATTGCGGACATTCAGTAAATGAGTTTAAGACCCCAATCAAATACACAAACATGTATACTCAAATAGTGAATTTTCATTTATTAAAATAAATGTTTACAATCATAAGGCGATTGCCTTATGACACTTCTCTCATATTACTAACAATGCATCTATGCCATGTCAAGTATATCTTATGCTTATGTTTATGTCAAGAACTATGTCATGTCAAGTATATCTTATGCTTATGTTTATGTCAAGAACTATGTCATGTCAAGTATGTTATATGTTTAATGTTTATGCACATGTTTATGTTTAATGATATTTGTTTAATGTTTATGCATATGTTTATATTTAATAATATTGCATATGCTATATTTAATGTTTATGCACATGTTTATGTTTAATGATATTTGTTTAATGTTTATGCACATGTTTATATTTAATGATATTGCATATGCAATGTCTAATGTTTATGCACATGATTATGTTTTAAAGATTATGCAAATGTTATGTGCTTTAAGTACTTACTCATGCCAAATCCTTTATAATGGTACATATATTCATGTTTTAAGTGTTTATGCTTATATGCTTTAGATGCTTTAAGTATTTATTCATGTTATATATTTAAGTCAAATGATGTAGATTTCTACTTATATGTGATGTACGGATTTTGTGAGTAAGCAAGGAGCTTACTAAGCATTTTATGCTTATAATCTACCTTCTTATGTTGCAGATCAAACTAAAGGTTTCTAAAGAAGGGGAAGCAGCAGGAGGGTATGTGTGTGTGTGGCAGTGACTTGGCAGAATGATCCTACTAACTCTTACTTATGGACTTATTCTCATGGACTTAATGTTGCTACTTATAAACTGCATGTGTTAGTTCTTATGTTTACGTTTACTACTTGTTGGAGTAGAAGTTCTTTATGATATACATACTTAATGTAGAACTATATACTTTGCTTTTAAATATGTCATGCTATGATTCACATGCTCAAAGTAGTTTAGCTAGAAAGTGTTGGAGGAATATCTGAGATTTTACAGTAAATTGAAATTACAGAAACTAATTTCATCTTATCTCTGTTGAGTGGCCCGAGCTACCTTCTTCTCTAGCAGCAGTGTAACGCCCCAAAATTCCCATTTTTAGTTCATAAAGTCTTTGAAAGTAGTTAGAAATGTTTTAGAAATATTCTAGATATTTTTAGGAATTTTTAGAATATTTTTATGGAATTTTCCGAGTCCGTTTAGTATTTAAAAAAAAAGAAAAAGAAAAAAAGGAAAAACCGGTTAAGGGCAGCCGGGAGTTCGAACCCGCGACCACCACGAGACCAAGAGCGCGCGCGACCAGCTGGGCTAGGGTATCAAGCACAGCAAAGGATGGAGAGACCTATATTTAAGGTGTAGTTAGGTTAATCCGCCCCATAAGTATAAATAGGTAGTTAAAGAGAGAAGTTTTATTTTCTCTCCTCTCCAAACCCTCACGCCGACCCCTCCTCTTCTGGGCGAAACTACACCAAGCTCTAGGGGGCCGGTCAAGGCTCTTCTCCAAGAGATCTTCTAATATTTGGAATCCCCGCGACGAGAGGAACGCGTAGGCGCGAAGAATTCTCCGAGATCTCAAGTTTCTCCCGAGCTCTAGACGTCAATCTTGGTTGTAAGTCCAAGATATCAATATAAGTACTGCTCACCTGCAGTAAGAGGCGGTTTTTCTGCAAGAATTTCCCTTAAAAGTTTTTAAAAGAGATATTTCCTTTTTTTTAGTTTTTGCATGTGATCTTAGTTCATTATATGCTTGTATAAGTTTGATAAAGCACCCTATGTGAGATTAGGGGCTAAGAAAGTTATGAGAAAAGAAAAGAGAAGATAAAGATAAGAAAAGAAAAGGCCAAGGCCTTAAGAAATCCCCAAAAGTCAAGACTTAGGGATTTTAGCACGCAAGGTGCTCGAGAAAATGCCAAGGCATTTACAGATAAGAAAGAAAAGAAAGAAAAGCTATTTTATTTTCTAAGGCCAGTACCCGGCGTCCAAGGGCGTCGTTAAAGAAATCCAGGTGTCCAATTCCAAGGTCTTGGCCCTGGTAGACCAAGGTCTGCTCTATTAGGATTGGTGGCTCGCTACCCCAACCTTTTAGGGAACGCGCATGAGATGGTACTTACGTCTTCAGTGGATCCAAGTGATTATTATTTTCAAGTATATGCTTTAGCAAAGTTTCTAAAGTTTAAAGAGTTTTCAAAAAGTTAAAGAATAGCTAAAGTTTCAAGTTGAGCCAAGAAAAGTAAATTGAGATTTATTAATGCTTGAGTATGCATGTTTTGAGTTATACATGTTCTTAGTTTTCTTTCAAGCATATAAGTATCTCATATGATTTCATATTGATCAAGAAGCATGTTTGCACATTTCGAGATTTTGTGAGCTAGATAGTACTTACTAAGCTTTTTGCTTACTAGTTGCATTTCCTCTTACTGCAGATAAAGGTAAAGGCAAGCAATTCTGAAGGAAGGCGACGAGGCGGTGCTGAGTAAAGTGTGTGTGGTGGCTGATTTTGGAGAGATCCTTGAGACGAGACAATTTAGTTATTTGAATTACAATGTTTTAGTTTATTCAAATTTCAAGTTCTTGCTTTATGGAGTTTAGCGAACATTTAAGCTTTGGATAGTTTTACATGCTCAATTTCTTAGAGTAAAGATTCCATGTCATTTCATTTAGCATACATATCCTTATGATTGCATTGGATGAGTAGAAGTGTGAGTAGTTTGAAATATTGATACTTTGTTAGAGAAATAGATGCATGTGCCAAGATAGTATTAATTTCCCTTTGAATCAAGTTTTTATTGCTTAAGTATGTTTAGAAAAGTTGCTTTCTCATTTGATAATGCCTTAGGGATGTTTCAGAATTTTGTGTGATGAGTTTCAATGGTTAGAAGTTAAGTTTGGTACAAACTCTAGCTTAAAGTCTATGTAGATTTTTCATAACTTGCTAAATTCCGCAAAAGTCCTAATTTCAAGTTTATGGATTCGTTTTGATTGGCTAAATTGTTTAGAAAACTGGTATAGAGTATAGAAATGGTGTCATGATTTTATATGCTCGAAAGTATAGGTTTGGTGGAGTTTTGAAACAAGGCTTCGAATCTGAAAAACAGGTTTCAGACTTATCAGTCGACTGGTACAGTATCAGTCGACTGATACCCGTAAGCTGAGTTGGGCGAGGCAAGTTTCAATAAGTATTTTCTTACGAGTTTTTGAGAAAGAAAGTGTGACATGGTATCATGCATGACTATTTAAGTTAGAATATCATTCTTAATAGATTAAAAAGAAAAAAAAAGATTTCCGCATTTTTAGTCGTGCATTAGAGTCGAGAAGTAGACAAAAGTAACGATCCGTCTAAGGCAGGAGAAGGCGGGTCGCTACAGGTGGTATCAGAGCAGTTCCCATTCTCCAGCATCACACACACATCAGCATCAACCTTGCCGTCTTCAAGTAAGAAAGCTTTAAGTTTCAGTTTTTCTATTGCTCCTTTACTTAATTGCAGTATAGAGAAATGCTTAAGTACTTACTCATATGTGCATAGAACAAGGAAGCATGTTTAATACCTTAGTATCACGGAATCATGTTTAATCCCTAGAATGGATATTAGAGAAATGCTTAAGTACTTACTTGATTTGCCCAAAAGTAAGTTTTGGGATTATGGCACGCAAGGTGCTTGATAAAAGTTTTGAGTAAGACCAAGGTCTTACTAAGCCCTAGAACGAGTTCTAGGACTAAGAAATGAGATAAGAATCAAGACCAAGGTCTTGTTATATCCTAAAGCAAGTTTGGGAACATTACCATTAAGTGTTAAGTTATACATTTGAGGACGTCCTAGAAAGGCCCAAAACGAGGAGCAAGCTCCTAGAGGGCAAGAGGCAACAGAGTCAGTACCCCCACCAAATCTCTTAGACGTGGTGGCTCAGTTACAGAGACAGTTAGCAGAACAACAGCAAGTTATTGCCACTAGGATGGCTAACAGCAGGTCGTTATTATTACCTCGCCGGTGGCGAATGTAGTGGCACCAGTTGTGATCGAAGACCCATCGATTACATCTGTAGTCCGGCAAGGGGGGTAAGGCAAGAAGCGTACCTCATTCAGTAGAAGAAACTGAAGCCAGGGAACTTCCCAGGCACAAGCAAACCATGGGATGCTTAAGCATGGTTCAAAACGTTGGAAAGAATAGTAGGGCTACTGGACTGGCATGAGGTAGAGAAGATAAAGTGTGCATCTTTCTGCCTTACGGGAGATGCTAGAATATAGTGGAAGAGAGTCAAGGCCAAGAGAAATGTCAGCCAGATGACATGGGCCGACTTCGAGACTGAGTTCTTCGAAGAATACTTTCACATGCAAGTAACCAACAAGCATTATGATGAATTCACGGAGTTCAGACAAGGAGAACTATCCGTGGATGAAGCAGTGAAGATGTTTAAGCGGTTAGCTCATCTGTGCCCAGAGCTAGTTAGCACAGAAAAAGAGATAGTTAGGCTAATGCTCAAGATGTTAAGGCCTGAGATAGCGTTAAAGGGGGCTAGCGGTGTTAAGAGGCTGCAAACCTCCGAAGAACTAATAAGTAGTGCTTTGATCACTGAGCACTACTTAAACAGTATAAAGGCCACCAGAAAGGTTGAACGATGAAGTTCTTAACAACCTTACCGTCAGGGGAAGTGATGGCCTCTACTGAGAGGCTAAGGGCAGTATCAATCTAGATTTCCAACCGAGAGCTCTACAGTGACTTGGTAGTCCTTGAGATGAAGGATTACGATGTCATTTTAGGAATGGACTTCTTGAGCAAGTATAATGCTTCTATAGACTGCCGCAAGAGAAAAGTCAAGTTCACACCGGAAGCAGAACCTTCATTTGAGTTTATTGGAGACCCAAGGAGAAAGATAAATAGGTTCCTATCTACCTTACAAGCTCAGAGAATGTTAGAGAAGGGGTGCTCTGGTTTTCTAGCTCATATAGTGGATGCAAGTCAAGGAGAAGGATTGAAGAGAGAAGAAGTGAGGGTAGACTGTGACTATCCTGAGGTGTTTCCTGAAGAGTTACCAGGACTCCTTCCCAATCGGGAAATTGAGTTTGAAATTGAGTTGGCCCCAGGAACCAACCCAATTTCGAAGGCACCTTATCGCATGACACCAGCAGAACTGAAAGAATTACAAGAACAATTGCAAGAGCTGCTTGACAAGGGTTTCATCCGCCCTAGTCATTCACCTTGGGGAGCTCCTGTACTGTTTGTCAAGAAGAAAGATGGATCTATGCGAATGTGCATAGATTGTCGAGCTTTGAATAAGATAACCATCAAGAACAGATATCCTTTGCCAAGGATAGACGATTTAGTTGATCAGCTGAAGGGAGCCACAGTGTTCTCCAAGATAGATCTGCGATCAGGCTACCATCAGCTCAGAGTGAAGGAGAGTGATGTGCCAAGGACTGCTTTCAGTACAAGATATGGGCACTATGAGTTTGTGGTCATGCCCTTTGGAGTGACATACGCCCCTACGACATTTATGGATCTAATGAATAGGTGTTCAAGGATTTTCTGGACAAGTTCGTCATTGCCTTCATTGATGATATCCTAGTGTATTCAAAGACTCGGAAAGAACATGAAGAACACCTGAAGATAGTGTTGCAAACCTTACACCAGAAGGAGTTGTACGCCAAATTCTCAAAGTGTGAGTTTTGGCTAGATCAGGTACCTTCCTAGGTCACATTGTATCCAAAGAAGGCATTCAAGTTGATCTAGCCAAGATAGAAGCAGTCAGCAACTGGTGTAGACCCAAGAATGCCAGTGAAATCAGAAGCTTCTTAGGCCTGGCAGGATATTAAGAAAATTTGTGGAGGACTTTTCCAGAATAGCCTCTCCACTCACAGCCCTGACCAGAAAGAATCAGAAGTTTGAGTGGTCGATATATGCGAGCACAGCTTCCTAGAACTGAAGAAAAGATTGACTAGTGCTCCCATCCTGACTGTTCCAGAGAGTACAAGGCCTTTGACATCTACAGTGATGCATCCAAGATGGGCCTTGGAGCTGTCCTCATGCAAGACGGTAAAGTAATAGCATGCCTCCAGATAGCTCAAGGACTACGAGAAGAATTACCCTACCATGACCTTGAGCTAGCAGCTGTGGTCATTTGCACTGAAGCTCTGGAGACACTACCTGTATGGAGTGCAGTGCAGAATCTTCACAGACCATCAAAGTTTGAAGTACTTCTTCACTCAGAAAGATCTGAATATGAGGCAGCGCAGGTGGCTAGAGTTGGTCAAAGATTATGACTGTGAAATCCTCTACCACCCAGGTAAAGCTAATAAAGTGGCAGATGCACTGAGCAGAAAATCCTGTGCGGCACTGATGTCCTTATCATCACTGTCTCTACCACTTCAGAAAGAAATAAAGAATTTTGGAGTCGAGATAATAATTGGGCAACTTTCTGCATTGACTATAGAGTCAACCCTGCTTATAGATATACAAGGAAAGCAAGATCAAGACCCAGAAATCCAGAAGATCAAGCAGGGGATCCAAGAGGTAGAAAATTCATAGTTTCGAGTATCAGATAGTGGCATCCTCTATCATGGAGACCGCCTTTGCGTCCCCAATGATGAGGAACTAAGAAAGAATATTTTAGAAGAAGCCCACAGTACCCCGTACTCTATGCATCCTGGTTCTACCAAGATGTACCAAGATTTAAAGCAAAGGTTCTGGTGGTCTGGACTCAAGCGAGACGTGGCCAGATATATCAGTACCTGCTTGACCTGCCAGAGGGTCAAAGCCGAGCACCAGAGACCAGGAGGAGTTCTGCAACCTCTTCCCATTCCAGAGTGGAAGTGGGAAGAAATATCCATGGACTTTATCACAGGTCTCCCAAGGACCACCCATGGACACGATGCAATATGGGTGATAGTGGACAGATTGACCAAGTCTGCCCACTTCCTAGCCATCAAGTTATCGCATTCGGTAGAGCAATTAGCACAGCTGTACGTGAAAGAAGTGATCAGGCTTCACGGAGTTCCGAGGTCGATCGTGTCTGACAGAGATGGGCGATTCACCTCCCATTTTTGGAAGTGTGTTCAGGGCGCCCTAGGCACCAGACTTCAGTTCAGCACAGCTTTCCATCCCCAGACAGATGGACAAACGGAGAGAGTAAATCAGATTTTAGAGGACATGCTCAGGGCTTGTGCATTGGACTTTAAAGGTAGTTGGTGCAAATTTCTGTGCTTAGCTGAGTTTGCTTACAACAATAGCTATCAGGCCACCATCGGGATGCCACCTTATGAGGCATTATATGGCAGGAAATGTAGATCACCCATATGTTGGCAAGAAGCTGGTGAGAAGAAAGAGATGGAGTCAGGACTAGACAGCCAGACTGAGCTTATGGATGAGACTGCTCAGGCTATCCAGACGATCCGCCAGAGGATTGAGACTGCCCAGAGTAGACAGAAGAGTTATGCTGACACACGCCGTAGGCCACTTGAATTCCAAGTTGGAGATTCAGTATTTCTCAAGGTCGCTCCCATGAAGGGAGTGGTGAGATTTGGCAAGAAGGGCAAGCTAAGTCCTCGCTACATAGGACCCTACAAGATTATAAAGAGAGTTGGGAAGGTAGCATATGAGTTGGACTTACCAGAGGATATGTCAGCTATCCACAGTACATTCCATGTCTCCATGCTAAAGAAGTGTATTCACGACCCTAGCCAAGTGATTCAGCCTCAGTCAGTACAGATCCAAGAAGATCTTAGTTATGAGAGCAGACCGACACAGATAGTGGACAAAGCAGTTAGAAGATTAAGAAACAAAGAAGTGCCACTAGTGAAGGTCATCTGGCAGAATCAAAAGCATGAAGAGGCTACTTGGGAACGTGAGGACAGCATGAGAGAGAGATATCCAGAATTATTCTAAGTTCGAGGACGAACTTTTCATAAGGTATGGGGGATTGTAACGCCCCAAAATTCCCATTTTTAGTTCATAAAGTCCTTGAAAGTAGTTAGAAATGTTTTAGAAATATTCTAGATATTTTTAGGAATTTTTAGAATATTTTTATTGAATTTTTCGAGTCCGTTTAGTATTTTAAAAAAAAAGAAAAAGAAAAAAAGGAAAAACTGGTTAAGGGCAGCCGGGAGTTCGAACCCGCGACCACCACGAGACCAAGAGCGCGCGCGACCAGCTGGGCTAGGGTATCAAGCACAGCAAAGGATGGAGAGACCTATATTTAAGGTGTAGTTAGGTTAATCCGCCCCATAAGTATAAATAGGTAGTTAAAGAGAGAAGTTTTATTTTCTCTCCTCTCCAAACCCTCACGCCGACCCCTCCTCTTCTGGGCGAAACTACACAAAGCTCTAGGGGGCCGGTCAAGGCTCTTCTCCAAGAGATCTTCTAATATTTGGAATCCCCGCGACGAGAGGAACGCGTAGGCGCGAAGAATTCTCCGAGATCTCAAGTTTCTCCCGAGCTCTAGACGTCAATCTTGGTTGTAAGTCCAAGATATCAATGTAAGTACTGCTCACCTACAGTAAGAGGCGGTTTTTCCGCAAGAATTTCCCTTAAAAGTTTTTAAAAGAGATATTTCCTTTTTTTTTAGTTTTTGCATGTGATCTTAGTTCATTATATGCTTGTATAAGTTTGATAAAGCACCCTATGTGAGATTAGGGGCTAAGAAAGTTATGAGAAAAGAAAAGAGAAGATAAAGATAAGAAAAGAAAAGGCCAAGGCCTTAAGAAATCTCCAAAAGTCAAGACTTAGGGATTTTAGCACGCAAGGTGCTCGAGAAAATGCCAAGGCATTTACAGATAAGAAAGAAAAGAAAGAAAAGCTATTTTATTTTCTAAGGCCAGTACTCGGCGTCCAAGGGCGTCGTTAAAGAAATCCAGGTGTCCAATTCCAAGGTCTTGGCCCTGGTAGACCAAGGTCTGCTCTATTAGGATTGGTGGCTCGCTACCCCAACCTTTTAGGGAACGCGCATGAGATGGTACTTACGTCTTCAGTGGATCCAAGTGATTATTATTTTCAAGTATATGCTTTAGCAAAGTTTCTAAAGTTTAAAGAGTTTTCAAAAAGTTAAAGAATAGCTAAAGTTTCAAGTTGAGCCAAGAAAAGTAAATTGAGATTTATTAATGCTTGAGTATGCATGTTTTGAGTTATACATGTTCTTAGTTTCTTTCAAGCATATAAGTATCTCATATGATTTCCATATTGATCAAGAAGCATGTTTGCACATTTCGAGATTTTGTGAGCTAGATAGTACTTACTAAGCTTTTTGCTTACTAGTTGCATTCCCTCTTACTGCAGATAAAGGTAAAGGCAAGCAATTCTGAAGGAAGGCGACGAGGCGGTGCTGAGTAAAGTGTGTGTGGTGGCTGATTTTGGAGAGATCCATGAGACGAGACAATTTAGTTATTTGAATTACAATGTTTTAGTTTATTCAAATTTCAAGTTCTTGCTTTATGGAGTTTAGCGAACATTTAAGCTTTGAATAGTTTTACATGCATGCTCAATTTCTTAGAGTAAAGATTCCATGTCATTTCATTTAGCATACATATCCTTATGATTGCATTGGATGAGTAGAAGTGTGAGTAGTTTGAAATATTGATACTTTGTTAGAGAAATAGATGCATGTGCCAAGATAGTATTAATTTCCCTTTGAATCAAGTTTTATTGCTTAAGTATGTTTAGAAAAGTTGCTTTCTCATTTGATAATGCCTTAGGGATGTTTCAGAATTTTGTGTGATGAGTTTCAATGGTTAGAAGTTAAGTTTGGTACAAACTCTAGCTTAAAGTCTATGTAGATTTTTCATAACTTGCTAAATTCCGCAAAAGTCCTAATTTCAAGTTTATGGATTCGTTTTGATTGGCTAAATTGTTTAGAAAACTGGTATAGAGTATAGAAATGGTGTCATGATTTTATATGGCTCGAAAGTATAGGTTTGGTGGAGTTTTGAAACAAGGCTTCGAATCTGAAAAACAGGTTTCAGACTTATCAGTCGACTGGTACAGTATCAGTCGACTGATACCCGTAAGCTGAGTTGGACGAGGCAAGTTTCAATAAGTATTTTCTTACGAGTTTTTGAGAAAGAAAGTGTGACATGGTATCATGCATGACTATTTAAGTTAGAATATCATTCTTAAATAGATTAAAAAGAAAAAAAAAGATTTCCGCATTTTTAGTCGTGCTTTAGAGTCGAGAAGTAGACAAAAGTAACGATCCGTCTAAGGCAGGAGAAGGCGGGTCGCTACAAGCAGCATCCCGAGCTCCCGAGTGAAGATCCCGAGTGAATATCCCGAGTGAGGTTCCCGAGTGGCAGGGTGATCTCCCGAGCGAAATTCCGGTGTGGCCGAATGAGGTCCGAGTGGAATCTCCTGACCCGAGCAGATTCTCCCGAGCGGGCGAGTGAACTCCCGAGCGGCCGAGTGAGGTTCCCGAGTGGCCGAGTGAGCTCCGAGCGAAATGGCAGAGTGAGCTCCGAGCGAAATGGCAGAGTGAGCTCCGAGCGAAATGGCAGAGCGAGCTCCCGAGCGGCCGAGCGAGCTCCCGAGCGGAATGGCAGAGCAAGCTCCCGAGCGGAATGGCCGAGTGAGTTTCCCGACTGGGATCCCTCGAGCAGTGGTCAGACGTCTCCCGACCGGGAAGTTGCTGAGGCCTGCGCAGCGCAGTTTCCTTGAAACAGATTCGTCCTCCTCCGGCGGTGCTTCGAGGCTCAGATGGACTTCTATCTCTCAGGATACAACAGCATACCACGGGCACAACGGAGCACTCATTGCTCGTGGCGAACTGAAGAGGTACCCGACTGCTATCAGCGGGCAGAGGTCGGGAACGAGGTGGAGTGGAGGAGAATTTCGTAGAGTCTGTCTCTTTTGCTCTTGGTCACGACCTCCTTTTATAGGCTCAGACCCCTGCAGAATTAAATGGCGAATTAATCGTCATTTACTGGCATTTACCCGACCAGATCCAAACGTCTGGGGGTTACTGATCTCGCATTAATCAAAATTAATGCATCAGTTACATTTGAGCAAAAATCAATTTTACAAAATGTTGGTTCATCTGCTTGGATAAATGTTGCCCCGATCGGTCGGACATTCGACGTGTACGGGTCGTGCACGCACACGAGTTCATTTGGTTCAATACAAATCCGGGCCCTGGATTTGCACCCCCCCCCTGCGCACCCACGTGTGAGGGAGAGTCTCTCCCCTATCATTTGTTCACAACTACCATGCTTGTGATACAATATAAACCAAACATTTTGCCTTAAAACTCCCAATGTGGGACTAAAGCCCCACTCACAAGGGAGTCTCTTTATTTCCCTCCTCACTTTCTACTCACTAGAAAGTTCCAATGTGAGACTAAAGTCCCACCACCTCTTTTCCATTCACTATAGGTATGAATGGAAAGTTCCAATGTGGGACTAAAGTCCGCCACCTCCTCTTCCATTTACAATAGATATCCAAGATATCCAACAATCCCCCACATGAATGGAAACATGGTGATATCATTCAGCAGTTGAGTCGTGTAAAGGATAGGTAGGTTTCACCCTTTGAACCTTGCCATGTGAAGATCTGTTTGCTTCCTGGCTGACAGTAGACACGATGTCCTTGAACTGTGCTGCCGTTTATGTAAGCATTGACACATCTCACCGAAGACTCTCCCTAATACACCTCAGTTCTCATGGGTGTGTTCATTCTTGGCCATGAACACTCCTAATTCTGCGAGAAGTTCTAAGAATTGTGCCTCCAATTCTCTTCGAAGCGGTCCCACTTCTTTCTCACATAGGTGATCTCTTAAGAGTTTTCTACATAACTCTATTGAATAATTAAAAGTCATATGCTTAACCTCAATCCTTCACCGTTTCAAAGGGTCGTTCCCTCACAGTGAACACTTTTGTCAGTGCAGTTAGGTTGTCTCTTTGAACCTAGTTCTTGGGATCTCCAGTCTGCATAGGTTGGGTTTCCTTTGCACCAACTTTTTCTATCGGCATCAAACCCATCCTCCTTGATGAGCTTGCGACTAATTCTCGATTTAACCCTTTGGTTATCAGATCCGCTAAGTTATCCTTTGACTTCACATAGTCAACAGTGATAACTCCAGTTGAGAGTAGTTGTCTAATGGTATTGTGTCTTCGACGTATATGTCTAGACTTACCATTGTACAGATGGCTTTGTGCCCGGCCAATTGCAGATTGACTATCACAATGTATGCATATTGCCGGCACGGGTTTCGGCCATCTCGGTACATCTTCTAAGAATTGTCGTAACCATTCAGCCTCTTCACCACATTTGTCAAGAGCTACAAACTCAGACTCCATCGTGGATCTGGTTATTACGGTTTGCTTAGAAGATTTCCATGAAATGGCTGCACTTCCCAGAGTGAACACATAACCACTCGTAGACTTCGAGTCTTTTATATCAGATATCCAACTCGCATCGCTGTATCCTTCGATAACAGCAGGATATCTCATATAGTGTAGTCCATTTCCACGAGTATATCTCAAGTACCTCAGTACTCTTGTTATCCCTTTCCAGTGCTCAATACCGGGGTTACTCGTGTATCTACTCAGTTTGCTTACTGCGTAGGCTAAGTCTGGTCTTGTACAATTCATCAAGTACATCAGACTTCCAATCACCCGAGCGTACTCTGCCTGAGAGATACTTTCGCCTCGGTTTTTCGATAGATGTTGGCTCGTATCTATCGGCGTTCGTGCCAACGCAGTATCACTATGGGTGAATTTCTCAAGAATCGTGTCCAAGTAATGGGACTAACTAAGAACAAGTCCTTCAGCTGTTCTAAGAATCTTGATTCCTAGAATCACATCAGCTAGGCCCATGTCTTTCATGTCAAATCTTGAGTTCAACATGTCTTTCGTGGATTTGATTATCTTATCATTACTCCCAATGATAAGTATGTCATCTACATATAAGTACAAGATGATAAAGTCATCTTCAGTAGCTTTCGAGTAGACACATTTATCACATTCATTGATTTTGAATCCACCTTCTCGCATGGCATTATCAAATTTTTCATGCCACTGCTTTGGAACTTGCTTCAAGCCGTATAAAGACTTCACCAATTTGCAAACCTTGTTATTCTGTCCTAGCACAGAAAACCCCTCAGGTTGCTCCATATAGATTTCCTCTTCTAAATCTCCATTTAGAAAGGCCGTCTTTACATCCATCTGATGTATTTCCAGGTTCCATAGAGCAGCAATAGCCAACAACACTCTAATGGACGTTATTCTCGACACAGGAGAATATGTATCAAAGTAATCAAGGCCTTCTCTCTGTCGGTAACCTTTAATTACCAACCTAGCCTTATACTTGTCAATTGTGCCATCTGATCTTATCTTCTTCTTAAAAATCCACTTGCAACCTAATGGTTTACTCCCCGAAGGAAGGTCCACAAGTTCCCAAGTGTGATTTTGTAAGATAGATTCTATCTCAGACGCAATTGCCTCTTTCTAGTGAGGTCCCTCAGAAGAGTTTACAGCTTCTGAGTAGCTCTGGGGGTCACCTTCCAGTATGAAAGTGATAAAATCTGATCCATAAGATTTTTCCACCCGAGCTCTCTTACTCCGCCGAGGCGCAGCCTCTACTGGTTCATCATCCTCTTCTTCTTCCTCTGGTATTTCCTCCACCCGTTTTGAGGAGCTAGCATCCTCTCAGGTCTTATATAGAAACACATGCTCGAAGAATGAGGCATTTCTCGATTCTATTATCGAGTTCTTGTGTATATCCGGTAATTGTAAATCATACACACAAAACCGATATGCACTACTGTTGTGTGCATATCTAATAAATATGCAATCAACACTTTTTGGTCCTATTTTGACCCTTTTCGGATCATGCACCAAAACTTTGGCAAGACACCCCCACACTCGCAAGTATTTGTAGCATGGTTGTCTTCCATTCCATAACTCATAAGGGCTCTTATCTATTTTCTTCCGGAGGACCTTATTCAAAAGGTAGTTAGCTATTAACACAGCTTCCCCCCACATGGAGTCTGGAAGTCCAGAGCTCAATAAAAGAGCATTCATCATCTCCTTAAGAGTTCGATTCTTTCGCTCAGCAATCCCATTCTGCTGAGGGGTATAAGGAGCTGTTGTTTCGTGTCTGATCCCTTGTTCAACACACAACTCAGCAAATGGTGATACGTATTCACCACCTCGGTCACTTCGAATCACCTTAATTTTCTTATTAAGTTGGTTTTCAACCTCATTCTTATAGAGAATGAATTTCTCTATAGCTTCATCCTTGCTTTTGAGAAGATACACATAACAGTATTTTGTGTTATCATCAACAAAAGTGATGAAGTACTTATTCCCACCACTTGTTGGTGTGTCTTTAAGGTCACATACGTCGGTGTGAATTAGGTCGAGTGGTTCGGTACTTCTTTCAACGTGTTGAAAGGATGACCTTGTCAACTTTGCTTCAACACAAGTCTCACACTTGTGTTTCGGGTCAAGGTGGAATGTAGGTATGCTTTGCATGTTTATTAATCTACGAATCACATCGTAGTTCACATGTCCTAATCTACTATGCCACAAACAAGAAGACTCAAGCATATAAACGGAAGAGCTTTCACCTTTATTTATTTTAGGCCTAATGGCCATTACACTGAGCTTAAACAGCCCATCAGATACATAGCCCTTTCCTACAAACATTTCCTTCTTTGACAGAACAACTCTGTCGGACTCAAACACAATGCGAAAGCCATGCTTGCTTAATAGTGATCCGGACACTAGATTCTTTCGAATCTCTGGAACATACAGCACAATGGTGAGAGTCAGGTCCTTGCCCGAGGTCATCTTCAGCACCACCTTCCCTTGGCCCATGATGTCCGAGGTTGCCGAGTTCCCCATGAACAACTTCTCTCCACTAATTTCTTCAAAATTGTGGACCAGCTCCTTATTGCAGCATACATGTCTGGTGGCTCCAGTATCGATCCACCATTGCCGCGGGTTTGAACCCACCAGGTTCAGTTCAGAGACCACGACACAGAGGTCTTCCATTTCTGGTCCCTCGTTCAGGTTAGCCTCCTGCTTCTTCTTCAGTTTCTTGCATTCCGAAGACTTGTGACCCACTTTGCCACAATTGTAGCACTTTCCAGAGAACTTCTTGGCGATGCCTCCTTTGGGTCCCAGCTTGGAAGATTTAGAATTCTTCCATTTCGAGCTTTGTCCGTGCTCGACCACGTTGGCTTTCACAGTAGCCTGTGAGAACATCTTTCTCTCTGATCCCTTGTTGTCTTCTTCGATGCGAAGTCGCACAACAAGTTCCTCCACGTTCATTTCCTTCCGCTTGTGTTGCAGGTAGTTCTTGAAATCCTTCCAGCCGGGGGGCAGCTTCTCAATGATGGCTGCGACTTGGAAGGTTTCACTCAGAACCATACCTTCTGAGTGGATATCATGTAAGATCACCTAAAGCTCCTGGACTTGGCTGATCACAGTCTTAGAGTCAACCATCTTGTAGTCGAAGAATCTGCCCATGATGAACTTTTTAGCCCCAGCGTCCTCCGACTTATACTTCTTGTCCAAGGACTCCCATAGCTCTTTGGCCATTCTCTTCGTGCTGTACACAGCATACAGCGAGTCGGCAAGGCAGTTGAGGATGTAGTTTCAGCATAGGTACTCAGAATGAGTCCATGCCTCTACCTCAGCAGCTTCGGCTTGCGTGGGAGGGTCCTCGGTCAAGAACCGAGCCAGATTGAGCGTGGTCAAGTAGAAGAGCATCTTCTGCTGCCACCTCTTGAAGTTCAGCCCAGTGAACTTTTCTGGATTTTCCCCATGGTTGATCGGGACATTCCCGATCAGGGCGGAGGGGGCCTGGTGATGAGTCTGTTTCACCTCAACACGTTCCGTGATCATCTCAACAGAACGAGTCTATTTCAAGATTGTTGGAGGAATATCCAAGATTTTACAGTAAATTGAAATTACAGAAACTAATTTCAACTCATCTCTGTTGAGTGGCCCGAGCTGCCTTCTTCTCTAGCAGCAGTTTCCCGAGCTCCCGAGTGAAGATCCCGAGTGAGGTTCCCGAGTGGCAGTGTGATCTCCCGAGCGAAATTCCGGTGTGGCCGAATGAGGTCCGAGTGGAATCTCCTGACCCGAGCAGATTCTCCCGAGCGGCCGAGTGAACTCCCGAGCGGCCGAGTGAGGTTCCCGAGTGGCCGAGTGAGCTCCGAGCGAAATGGCAAAGCGAGCTCCCGAGCGGCCGAGCGAGCTCCCGAGCGGAATGGCAGAGCGAGCTCCCGAGCAGAATGGCCGAGTGAGTTTCCCGACTGGGATCCCCCGAGCAGTGGTCGGGCGTCTCCCGACCGGGAAGTTGCTGAGGCCTGCGCAGCGCAGTTTCCTTGAAATAGATTCGTCCTCCTCCGGCGGTGCTTCGAGGCTCAGATGGACTTCTGTCTCTCAGGATACAACAGTAGACCACGGGCACAACGGAGCACTCGTTGCTCGTGGTGAACTGAAGAGGTACCCGACTGCTATCAGCGGGGCAGAGGTCGGGAACGAGGTGGAGTGGAGGAGAATTTCGTAGCGTCTGTGTCTTTTGCTCTCGGTCACGGCCTCCTTTTATAGGCTCAGACCCCCGCAAAATTAAATGACGAATTAATCATCATTTACTGGCATTTACCCGACCAGATCCAAACGTCTGGGGGTTACTGATCTCGCATTAATCAAAATTAATGCATCAGTTACATTTGAGCAAAAATCAATTTTACAAAATGTTGGTTCATCTACTTACACAAATTTTGCCCCGACCGGTCAGACATTCGACGTGCGCGGGTCGTGCACGGACACGAGTTCACTTGGTTCAGTACAAATCCGGGCCCTGGATTTGCACCCCCCCCTGCGCACCCAAGCGTGAGAGAGAGCCTCTCCCCTAGCATTTGTTCACAACTACCATGCCTGTGATACAATATAAACCAAACATTTTACCTTAAAACTCTCAATGTGGGACTAAAGCTCCACTCACAAGGCAGTCCCTTTATTTTCCTCCTCACTTTCTTCTCACTAGAAAGTTCCAATGTGGGACTAAAGTCCCACCACCTCTTTTCCATTCACTATAGGTATGAATGGAAAGTTCTAATGTGGGACTAAAGTCCCACCACCTCTTCTTCCATTCACAATAGATATCCAAGATATCCAACAGAAAGAAATTTATCCAATTGCATATGTTCATGATTTAGTATTATTTCTGCTGCTATATTTATGCTTCATATGCAATAATGTACGAAAGAAAAAAATGTAACGCATCGCTCACGTAAGGGGTGGGCATTACAGCCAAGCCTATCCATTACCATTTCACATATAGAATTGACCTCAACTCCCCCCTTTTCCTTATATATTCTCAAGATGATAAGACCGCACCCCTTTTATCTCTTAACCTTTAGATAAACATGTATCTATCAAATTTGTCTTACATTTTATGACATCAATAAAGCATTATTTCAATCATCGCATCATGAGCTGAAATAAAAGCAATATAAAACATGAATTCGAAGTTTCATACATAATTTAAAGTAAAGCATAAAAGTAGCGAAGGCCCAGGCCGCGAAGTATTAAAATGTTACAATTCCAAAATAGGTGTTTGAGAGATAAAATATAAATCCAAGCCAAACACTCTCAACACTAAAATCATCACATAAACTCCACTAAATACCATCGCCCGGAGGAGGAGGAGGACCCTGGTATGCCAGATGTCACTGCTGCATCATCACGTACATCTCTGCCTGCTGCTGCTGCATGACAATCTGGCGCTGCTAGAATGTCTGAATATCCTCCCTCAGCCCGTGTACCTTAGACTGTAGCTGGGAGAACTGCTCCTGTGTAACCCCTCCATTGACTGCCTCCTCATCATCCTCTGAGCTCGAATAATCAGGATGACGACGCAAGATGATCTCCCCCTTACGTTTCTCGATCCCAGCTAGAGAGAGCTGTCGAGACCCTATCAGGTCATAGTCCCTAGACAACTCATGAACCTGACCCTGGATGACTCTGACCCCTCTAGACCTAAAGAATTCGGTCAAAACATAACCGAATGACATGTATAACTTCCTATTGACATCATGGGAGAAATAAATAATGGATGCAAAAACTTGGCGGTCTATGTCGATATCCAGTCTTCTCTCTAGGGCATACATCATCACCAAATGGGGAAGTCGAATCTTCGACCACCCCTTGGTGACAATTGGAAGAATGCAGTCTAAAACAACCTTATACAAGACATTACTGACTGGGCTAATGTTTTTGGCTTCAAAGATACGGTCTCGAGTACATCGAGGTCTGCTAAAATAATACCGATGGATTTGATCTATGGTGACACTCGATAAAGTTAAAGGCTCATCAACTTTTGGGAAACATGTAAACTGGCTATTCGAAACTCTACATCCTAAAAATGACCGTAACACGTCAGGTGTGAATGGAACGGTAATCCCTTGTACCATTGACTCATATACCTCGTTCTGGGCATCGGTAGATGTAAGGTTGGCATAGAATTCTTTACATAAGTCAAAATTGATAAAATGTTGACAATAGACCAGTTGTTCTAATCCAAAATATGTAATGATCTCAATGATGTGGGGGGAGAAATCCTGGAAATATGATCGGTTGAGGTAGCGACAATTCATTAAGATGAATGCCACACTGTCCAAGACTTTCCGACACTCCTCGGAGCGAAACCGAGGTCCCTCCTGACCTTGGTGTGACGACCCATCACCCTTTTGCCTTTTATGTGCAACTCTAATATGTGAAAATACCCATGCATGTACCAAAATCACCCTATAAAGAGGGAAACCAAGCAAAATGACACAAATTAGTTCTAAATCATGAACTAAATGGGAAAAAACAAACTGTGCAAGTTATTACCGCTTTCCCGCTCGTTTCATGATGAAGGTTGATGAGGCTTGACTCAAATGGAGAAGTTCTTCTAACCCTAGGTGTAGATCCAAGATAGAGGGAAGGCTAGGAATACATTTTTAGAGCTTGGGAGGGGTTTAGAACAAGAAGCGAAGTCGAGGATGAGAAGATCTCGCAGGGGGTGCAGGGCACCGAAACCCTAGGTTTGGCCACCCCGCGCGGCCTAGTTCTTTTTAAAACCCCGCATACTAGTCGACTGCCCCTGGGGCAGTCGACTGCCAAACTGACCCGAGAGTTCAGTCGACTGCCCAGCGGGCAGTCGATTGGTACCCGTGAATTTCCATTTTTTCAGTCCGAATTTCAGAAATGCGTAGTTAATTCCACAAACCTCCAAAAAATCTGAAATTTTATGGAGAACTTTGTGGAGCCTATGTTTACTTGTGAAAAATATGTTTTTAAGTAAATCTATTCTGAATCCCAAGATTGGCATGAAATTCACAACTACCTAAATTATGTCATTGAAACTTATCCAAAAGATCTAGTTTTGACCTCTCCTTGATGTATCTTCCCATACATAATCACAATTCATTCCTATCACTTATTTATATGGCATCTACATATTAAAAACCAATTTTTATACAATATAAGTCTATTTTCATCTTTTCCTCCATAAACATTCTTTTAATGTGTCACTTCCCTAGGATTAAGACTCACACTAGCCTTCCAAACCCTTTGGCACATTCCATAGTCCATCTAATCTCCTAGGAGGAATCCTCCTGAGATCCATTGACCATGGATCCCATTTTGACTTCTAGAGCTCTCCCTTGAGCTCCTAGCCCTAGTCACCTCCCTAGGTGACTCATTAACAAAGGCAAGACCACACCGGTGTACCTCCGATGCTTCTTGACCTTCAACTCTCACACTTTTGACTTTGTATACCTTTTTCTTGGTCAAGTTCTCCTCCCCTTTAAATGGCTTTTCCTTTCTATTTTTGTCCTTTCCCTTGCTATAAACATATGGCATCCTTGCATATGTCGTTTTACTAACATTTGACCCCCTAGATTGGTATACTAGTCCCGTCCTACCATTTCTAAGGTGTTGATCATTTGATATCATGCTTAATCCCTTGAATCCCCTAATGAGTTTATCTAGATTCTTTTCTAACTTATCAAGCTTTGCCCTCAAAGCTTAATTTTCCTTCTCTAGGTTCCTAACTTTAATATCATCATGACCATTTTGATCATTCCTAGATCTACCCATCTTTCTAGGCATGTGTCTCCCTTTCTTAGGGTTAATGCCTTAGTCCTTAGGTCTAAAAGCCCTAGATTTATCATGAACCATGGATTCTTTAGAATTTTGGCACGCAATGTTATTTCTATTTTTATCATGATACTTGAAACCAAAATTACGCATAGGCAAGCAATCATTAATATTTCTACTACTCATAAAAACATTTGAAGCATAAGTAAAGTTAGGGATTACCTCCCTTACCCTTGTAGCTCCCCCTTGATGTGAGCTTTTTTTCTTTTCCTCTTTTTCCCATCTTCTTAAATGCTCTATTTTCTTGAGCTCTCCTTTTCTTGGACATTGGCTATGGTAATGTCCTAGCTTCCCACAAGTGTAGCACCTAATGTGCTTCTTTTCCCTCTTTTCCCTACAACCCACATTAGATTTTAAATAAATGGACCCGAGTTTAGGGTTTACCTCCTTTTTACCTAGTGGATACTTGTCCTTGTAGTGCCCCTTCTTGTTGCATACAAAGCAAATGATGTGGTCTTTGGTTCTTACTTTGGTGGAGGTAGGAGCTTCTTCTTGCTTTGGTATTGAAGTGGGTCTCTCCTCCCCCTCAATCCCTGAGGTGGAGACCTCTTGTTCTTCCCTTGATAAAGCGGATGATCTTTCACTTTATTGTGCCACTTCACTCAATGAGATTGACAACCCTTTTTCTTTCTCCCCCTCTTGGACCATTGAATTTATTTCTTTGGGTTTTTCTGCTGTTTGAGCTTGTGTAGTGTTCTCATGTCATTCTTCCAACTTGTTCCACAACTCATATGCGTTTGTATATTCACCTACACCACTCAACACATTATTAGGCACAATATTAATTATACCAATTACCTTCTCATTTGCCTTAGATTGGGCTTGTTGCTCCTTAGTCCAATATCTAGGTCGAAGCTTTTTCCCATGCTTATCTCATGGAATTTTGAATGGTTCTTCTAGTACCATTATGCACTCCCAATCCATTCCAAACCAAGTCTTCATTCTTATCCTCCAGTAGTCAAAATCTTCATGATCGTAGGGAGGTGGAATATTAATGTCATCACCCAACTTGTCTTCCATCATCATTTCCTCTAGCTTCTGCTCTTTTGGCGATTATTCCAACAAGAGTGGACCTTCGCTCTGATACCACTTGTTAGGACTGTGGTCGGCAAGCTAGAGGGGGGTGAATAGCTTTATTCGATTTACTTCCTACAATCATTAGTGCGCAAGCGGAATATACAACATAAAAACAAAAACTAACGAATAAGAACGACACACCGATGTACGTGGTTCGGAGATGATGCTCCTACTCCACGACAGTCTATAAGGTGGACGATCCCTAATCTTTTGGTGGATGATTCCCTAGAGCACCTCTGGCTAGATCTCATCGACCTTTCTGGGTGGAGAAGCCTCACCACAACACTTGTACACGACCTGAGCAATATAGGCTACTAACCAGCTCTATCCAAGCAGGTTTCGCCAAGAAGAAGTAGCCTAAAACGAGCTCCCTAAATAGAGCTCGAGGCTGAAATGTGACCGTTACTAGTCGACTGCCCCTGGGGCAGTCGACTGACCTTTATTGAATTTGAATTCTCACACTTGACCTTTCGAATTCCGGCCACACCAGTCAACTGGCCCTGGGGCAGTCGACTGGTCCACTCCTAAGCCTAGGGTTATCCTTTCCGAGTACATTTCTTTCCGCACTCGAACCCTCCCAGCTTAGTTCCCGAGTACAATCCCTCAACACTCGAACCCTCACGACCTGGTTGACTCCTCAAACAATAGTCTCGATCTATTGACTTCATGCCCTCTTCATCTTCGGCTCTCGTCCCTCAGATGTGCACGCAAACCCTAGGCTTGCCTCCATGCCATCCTTCACGCATGCCTCGAAGTCCGCATCCCTCGGCTCATTGTCTCTGCTCCAACAGCCTCGATCTGTCGCCTTCAAGCCCTCTTCGACTTTGGCACTCGTCCCTCTGATACGCACACAAGCCCACGGCTTGCCTCCATGACATCCTTCACGTACGACTCGAAGTCCGCTTCCCTCGGCTCATTGTCTCTGCTTTGTCCATGGTCCCTCAGATGCGCATACAAGCCCACAGCTTGCCTCCATGCCACCCTTCACCTGAAGACATCCAACCAAGTCTATGTGTACCTGCAAACCTGCACACTCACATACACATATTAGACCAACAACAAATCCTAACTTAACCATATTGACACACATCAAAACCCATGATCCTCCAGATCATACTTGGGCCGATTGCCCCAACAGATGGGTCAGCCAAAGGACGATCCGACAGGACCAAAGAACAAGGTGGATCTCACCTGTTATGGGTGTGTAAAGAAGGGGCACTTCAAATCTGAATGCCTGAACGCAAATGAGATGAAAAAGCAATGGAGGAAGAAGGTGTTGCAAGCAACCTGGGACGAGTCGTCTTCGGAATCGGATGAGGATGAACCAACGCACTCCAACCACCTCGCGTTAATGTCCCATGATCAGATCAACATCGACTCTAAATCGGAAGAAGAAACGGAGCATGGAACCATCTCACTATCGGAAACTGGCTGACTCAAGGTAATGGGTTATTCTGAATCGGATCTTTACGAACTTATTTCTTATCTATCTCATAAACTGGCTAAGTCTCATGACCAGGTCAAGTCTCTCCGAGAGAAGGTAAAACTCCTTAAGGAAGAGACCAACTTGAGTCCATTGACGGAGCAAGTTCAGGAAGAAACCTCAACTCAAGTCCAAAGATAAGGAAGAGAATTTCTCTTTGAAAAATCAAATCAAAGAACACTGAGCAAATTTGGAATAGTTTACCCTGGGTTCCAAGATTCTTGATCTGATTCTTGGAAAATAGTTGTCTATTCTAAATCGATCCAGAATTGGATTTAAAACCAATTCGCGATTTAGGTCTTATTATTCAATAGTAAACCACCCTAGCACCCGTGTCCAAACATGTGTCCCCAAATTAAGCTTGATTAATCAAGCTGGACCAAATCAATATTTGGTCCCTAAGGTTCATATCTATTATTTAAATAAACCATATCGAGGAGATGATCCGGGGGAGAAAATAAAAAAATTATTCATGTGGTTAGGTAGCTTTTATTGAATACCTTGTCTGATATTTCTTTATTTTTTTTATTATCATTGTTTAGGATTAGAAAAGGTTAGTTAAGGACCAGATCTAAGAGAAACTTTCACAACCTAGTATTAGGGTGGGGCGAGCTGATAGTACATTAGGAAAGTCGTATGGGGAGTCATGTAGGAGAAGGCGTCTCCTATTTGATCTTCATAGTCCGTGGAACTAGCCGAAGCTACCTTGCCACATCCTCGACTTAGGAAAAATAACATATATGTTATAAATTTACCTACCTCACTTAAGTGTTATCTAACTCAGTTAGAAGAAACTAAACTCTGGCATAGGAGATTAGGACATGTCAATCTAAAGTTAATCTCCTCACTCAGCCAAAAAGGACTAGTTAAAGGCATTCTCAAACTTATGAATCTTGAAAATTCAATTTTTGGTCCATGTCAACAGGGTAAACAGACCAAGTCTACCCACAAACATACCAAGTCTGACCTAACCCAATCTGTACTTGAGCTCCTACATTTGGACCTATTTGATTCTCATGGAGTTAAGTCACTAATCGGAAACCAGTACTGCTTAATTATAATTGATGATTATTCTAAATTTACTTGGGTCCAATTTCTTAAAACCAAAGACCAATGTCTTGAATCCTTTGAAACTTTAACTAAAATCCTTAAAAATCAAAAAGATATCAAAATTAAACATATTCGAAGTGATCACGGGGGCGAATTTGAAAATCTAATGTTTACTAAATTCTGCAATAAAATGGGAATTTTCATGAATTTTACTACCCTAGGACCCCCCCCCCCCCCGATCAAAATCGTCTAGTTGAAAGACGAAACAGAACCCTCCAAGAAGCAGCGAGAACCATGCTTAATGAATACAACTTGGCTAATCACTTTTGGGCAGAAGCAGTTAGCACTGCCTGCTATATTCAAAATAGGATCCAAGTCAATAAAAGACATAATAAGACCCCATATGAAATATATTATGATAGACACCCAACCTACATTATCTAAGGGTCTTTGGCTATAAAGTCCACATTTTAAACATAAAAGACTACTTAGGTAAATTTCAATCCAAAACCTCCCTTGGGATATTTATAGGATACTCAACCACAAATAAGGCCTACAGAGTCTATAATAAACAAACTCTTAAGATCGAAGAAACTACTGTCATAGTATTAGATGAAGAAAACCTATCTAATCCAACTCCTCAATCTAATTCAAATCAACCCAACCTAACTAACTCAACAAATGAGTCTGGACCAGATCAACTTACTAACTTACCTACTGAATCGGTCTTAGACTTACCTACTGAGCCGGTCCCTGAACCAATCTCAATTTCACCTATGGAACCAATTCATGAACCAACCCAAAACCTACCAGCCGGACCTAAGGCTGAACCAAGTTCTAGGAGACCTAAGAAACGCAGCCTAAATCACCCAACTGATCAAATTATGGGTGATACAACTTTAGGGGTAAAAAACAAGATCCTCCTATAGAAACCTAAGTCAGGTTGCACTGATTTCAAAGATTGAAGCTAAGACTATAGAAGAGGTCTTACCTGACCCAGATTGGATCATAGACATGCAAGAAGAACTAGCGTAGTTAGTTAGAAACCAAGTCTGGGACTTAGTACCTAAACCTAAAGATAAATCTATTATAGACAATATGTGGGTATTCAGGAATAAGTTAAACGGCCAAGGTGAAATAGTTAGAAACAAAGCCCGCTTAGTAGCTTTAGTCAAGTTGAGGAGTTAGATTATGATGAAACTTATGCCCTTGTAGCTAGAATTGAGTCAATTAGAATGTTACTAGCCTTTGTAACCCATAGAGGATTCAAATTGTACCTAATGGATGTTAAGTTAGCCTTCCTAAATGGGTATATTAAAGAAGAAGTATATGTAGGACAACCCCTAGGTTTTGAAGACTTAGACTATCCTAACCATGCATTCAGACTAAGGAAAGCTCTTTATGGGTTAAAACAAGCACCTAGGGCTTAGTATGAAAGATTATCCACATATCTAGTTTCTAAAGATTTTATCCAAGGCTAAATTGACTCAACTCTATTTGTTAAGACGTTAAAAAAAGATATCTTTATAGCCCAAATTTATATAGTGTCATAATCATTGGATCAACTAACACTAATTTCTTAAAAGAATTTATTAAAATTATGGAAAGTGAATTCGAAATGAGTCTAGTAGGTGAACTGACTTTCTTTTTAGGACTCCAAATTAAACAAACTAGGGATGGAAATTATATTCACCAATCGAAATATGCTAGAGAATTAATTAAGAAATTCAAGATGGAAAATTCAAAAGACCTAAGTACCCCTATGACCACAAATGCTAAAATAGATAATGATCCTGAAGGTAAGCCAGTTGACTTAAAATATTATAGAAGTGCTATAGGGAGCCTACTTTACCTAACTACTAGTAGACCTGATATCCTGTTTGCAATAGGTATTTGTGCTAGATACCAAACCTGTGCTAAGGAATCTCACTTAATTGTAGTTAAGAAAATCCTAAGATATATTAAGGCACTTTAAATGTAGGTATTTGGTACCCTAGAACTTTCAACTTTGAGTTGTTAGTGTTGGACCGGGTTGGACCAGCTAGAGGGGGGTGAATAGACGGGAAAAAAAAATTATAAAAGTGGAGGCACTCGTCTTTAAAAAAGAAACTTGGTTGCAACTGAGAACGTTGCTTCCAAGGCAGTGGACGCTCAATAAAAATCTCCTTGTGGCGGAGAAGCCTTACAAAAATAGCACGCTAGACTTTTAGAGAGTTTACAAGAGAATTGAATTAATTGAATGAATAAAAAGGTTGAAACTCTAAGCCTATTTATAGCCTAAGAGAATAGATCTGGATTGTTGATTGTTGAGGAATTTTCTCTTGGCCGTTGATCCATAGATGTAATCTGGATGGTTGATCTTGGATGAGATTAAACTGCATCCATTGGATCCGATTCAAGGATAAGGTTTTATCCTTTAAGACTTTATCATCTACTTTAGACTTCGATGTTATCATCTTCAAGTTGAATCATCGGCAGCCTCTCAATATCATTAATTGCTATCCCAACTGGTAACCATAGCAACCTATGTTAGATGAGGTCATGGGATCGAGTCTTCTTAGTAGTGATTAAATTCTTCTTTTTTCGAGCGTCTTGTTTGACATGGTCAAACTGACCAGTCTTTTGGTTCTTTGTCTTCTGGGTGATTTCCGGCCAACCGGAGTTAGGCTCACCCGAACCCGACTCCGGCCTTTCGCCCCTCGAGCGTCCTTCCTCCCGGCTTCTCGTACCTCGGACACCGCGCACGTCCTTCTCGCTCCACCGGCATACTCTTCCGTAGCTTCCGCGTCCCTTGGATTGTACCGAGCCCGTCGGCTCACTTCCCCGCACAATCCTTCTCGTCCGCTACGTCTTACACTCGACTTCCTCCGTACCTAAGCTCCTGCACACTTAGCAGAGGGATTAAACATACCAGGACCTAACTTAAATCGGTTGATCACATCAAAATCAACCAGGGGTACTTACAGTTAGGATTGTCTAACTTAGATTATGCAGGTTGTAAATTAGATAGGAAAAGTACAAGTGAGAGTTATCAATTACTGGGTCAGAGTCTAGTTAGCTATTAGTAGAAAGCAACACTGTGTTGCCATATCTAAACTGAAGCAGAGTATGTTGCCTTAGGGGAATGTGTAGCTCAACGCTTATGGATGATGCATACCCTTAGGGATTTCATCTTAGACTATACCCAAACCAAAGTATATATCAATAATATCAGTTCTATAATCCTTACCAAAATTCCAATTCACCACTCTACGACTAAACATATAGAGGTGAAACATCAATTTGTTAGGGACCACATAGTGAGGGGTGAAATTATCCTTCAGCATATTGACTCCAAATCTAACCTAGCTGACAATTTTACTAAACCCTTACCTGAGTCTGAGTTCAGTTCATTAAGAAGGCAACTTGGAATGTGCTTAGTAGAGTAGGTTTTCTGTTGTTGGTGTTTTTGGTTATTCATCTTGTTAGACTTTGAAGTTTAATTCTATTTTTAAAAGGGTTTCAAATACATTACTTTTAGTTTTCAAAACTTTATCTTCAAAACTTGATGTATGTTTTGAAACATAGTTTTTCTTTAAAACTATCCCCTTCAAAACTAAGGTCCTTCTTCGACATAGACTTAGCTTAGGCTTAACCCTAGTATGCATGCTCCTACAACTTTTGTTAGTGATATGAGAAAAATGTCCTAAGGCAATCCCCTTATGATTGTAATCATTTATTCTAATAAATGAATATTCACTATTTGAGTATACATGTTTATGTATTTATTGAGATCTTAAACTCATTTACTGAATGTCCGCAATACAATTCACAACATGAGAGAATTTGTGATGAATTCACAACTAGTGATTATCTCTACATGTGCAATTGTGAAGTATTGAAATTGTCCCTAGTCGATGAATTGATAAATACAGACACTATCAATTCTGTTGAGACTAGCATGGGTTATTCTCTAATCAGCTGATTCTCACTGGCTGGTGACATTGAGATGTCCGGAGATAAACATGAATGCTAGTTAAGGGAACTAGTTCATTGGAGTGACTGGCTGTAAAACATCATATGGTAGTCTACATAGTGAAGTTCTTACAGCAGCTTAAGTGCGATGTTCCTTTGACTTGCGGTGTTCAAGTCATCTTGGTCATGGAGACTTATACTTTGACATCTTAAGCAAGCATCTCCAAGGAGGTGTGGACCCAGGATGATTGGGTATAAGTCGAAGTGCCCGAAGATGTTTGAACAGCCTACAAAGGATTCACCACTCCTTGCGAGGAGATGTATACCCAAGGTTTATCGTCAGATTGTTACTCGAAGCCTCTAGCCAGAGCATGACATGTTCAGAGTATGAATCTCTTAAATACATGAGAGTAATTAGAATTCATAGGACGAGAAAACGTTACTTGGGATAGGTGTGACTTAGTCAGCCTAGTGGGGACTAACACACATAGACTATGTCCTGAACCAAGTAGGTATAAGATGGTAAAGGGAATGGGGCACGATTCATTATAGCTGCTGAAGGGTTTCAGAATAGTTTCTGAGGTCAACTGTTGATCTTTCGATTATTTGGGGATCATAATGTACTACTAGGTGCCACTCATGATCGTTCTATAATTGGTTAATTATAGACGGCCAACATAAATCGAATGCCTATTTAGTCACACGCACTACGAGTAATCCGAGGGATTTAAAACGAGTTGAAAATTGGATTTTCCAATCAAGAGAGATTAGGTTTGGTTGAGCCAAACGATAAGTCCAATCTGAATTTATCAGAGACGCATCGGAAGCGTAAAATGGCTAAGTCTTTTGAAGACTTAATAGATGAATTAAATGAGTTTAATTCATTGGGGCATGGCTTAGATGGGCCGGCCAAAGAGGGTCTCCATGCTCTTTGCTTGGCCGGCCACAACAAAGGGAGAGAACCAAGTTTTTGGTTCAATTTATAAAATAAACCAATTGTGTGGTTTGTTTTATAAAATTATGGATGATATAAATTTTTATATAATAAAGCAAGGTTTGGTTTATTTTTCATAGAAATTAAAATGAACCATGGATTGGTTTATTTTATTTTATAAAATCAATCATGGATTGATTTACCATGATAAGAAAATTTATTCCATAAGAAAAAAGGAGACTTGGTCAGATTTTTATCATGAATTATAAAATGATAAAACTTGGCATGATGGAATAAGACATAGAAAATTTATTCCATAAGAAAAAAGAGACTTGGCGGTTGAGAGACCACTATTTAAAGGACCCAAGGTAAGGCTTGGAAATCAATCCAAGTATTCTTGCCTGGGCTCTCTCCCCTCTCCTCCATTCTTTCTCTTGGCCGGCGACAAGGCTCTTCTCCCTTCTTCTTGTCGTGAGCACAAGGAGAAGCACCGAGGCGACAAAGTTCTTCCGTTGGGATGATCTTCCTCTCCGACCATTATCACCTTGGGATTGGGCGCAAGTCATCGTCCTCCTTCTCGCCGGAATTGTGATTCCGGCCAACCTTGGTAGTGAGTTTTTCCGATGTGATTACTTCTCTCTTGGTTTTTCTTGTCGCATTCTCGGAGAATCTAGTAGTTCTCGAGAACACGAAACTCGTGGCTTTGCGAAGACATCCAAAAGATACTCGGCGTGGACGCGAATAGAGGCGGAGCTTCCGAGGGACGCTTACGGTTGGATCTCGTCCCTTCCTTCAAGTTACGCGAGGTATTAAGTAAATTAGTTTACGTTTCTGCAAAATTTTAAATATATGATCATGTCTATACAAGATAAAGTTGCATGCTTAGATGTGTGGTTAAATAATTTGAGAAATTATTTATGCTAAACCTTCCGCTGTACGTAATTAATTTTAAAATTACGAACCCGCATCCATGTCAACATGCACCCGGTCCCAATAGTGGTATCAGAGCCGGTAAGTGTTCGACATAATCATATAATTGTTTTGCGGAAAACTTTGTCATGATCTCAATTTTGGAAAATTTTCCAATTTTGGAAACTTTCCAATTATGGTAAATTTTTTATTTAGGAATTTCAATGTTTGGAAATAATCATGAAATTCACAAACTTTTGAAATATCCATGTTTCTGAAATTTTATGATAATTGTGAAAAACATTCCATTTTTGGAAACTTTCCAATTTTGGAAATTTTCTATTTTGGAAATTTTTCAATTTTGGAAAAACGTAAGTTTCCTTTGTACCAGAAATTTACAATTATTCTGAAAACCTTTTAATTTTGGAAACTTTTCATTTATGGAATGCTCGCAATTTTGGGCACTTTCTTTCAAGAAAGTCTAGACAAAATTATGGGAATATTAATTGGTATTTAAATTCATAATTGGAAATTAAATTATTTACAAAATTCTTTATTTTGGATTGAGCCTCGGGGAGCCGCCCAATTTAAAGTTAGTTGTAATAATTAAATTTCTTAAATTGAATTTAAACTGTCAAATGTTTAATTTGGATTGAGCCTCGGGGAGCCGTCCAAATTATATTATCAATAAATTCTTATTTTGGATTGAGCCTCGGAGAGCCGTCCAAATTAAATTATTGATATTAATTTTCCATAAATAGAATATGTGATCAAATCTTGGAAATTTTTGAGGTGATTCTCAAATGATAATTTCCTTATTTGATTTATGAGGTGATGCTCTTACATATTATTGTCTCCAAAATTAATTAGGAAAATTATTTCATATAGATTATATTTCCTTAAATAAGATTTTCATGAAAATAATATGTGGTTGAATTAAGGGAATCTATCTCTTAATTTAATAAGCTTTGATTTAGAGAAATCAAAGTCTTAAATATATTATTTCCGAAATTGATTATGATAATTTAGGAAATTGTTTCCCAAAACAATTCCTTGAATAAAGTATGAAATTAGAATTAGGAAATCCGGTTCCTAATTCAATTAATGAGACTTGATAAATTAAGTCACATACATACTTTATTAAGGAAATCGTTAGTACATGACATAATTATATGCCATGAATGTGCTTAAAAGAAAAAGATGAGACCAAAAACCCCTTACAAAATATTAAGGCCAACACCTTCCATTAATATGGTTAGAACCGGAGTTTTGTTTCTTGCTTGGGTTAATGGACACATCCTTGCCCGGCTTGAACCTCAACATGTTCAAACCATGGAATTAGTTTATGATTAATATAGTTGGAGTCAGAGGTCAATCCTTAGTTTTGGTTATTGGACACATCCAAGCCTGACTAAACGGTTGAATGAGCTCCAACCATATTAAAACTATTTCATGATTAATGGGTCAGCCTTAAGCTTGGAGCATCGATTTGTTGTGCCACAGCCAAGGTCGATGTAAAGAGAGGTGCAGTTGGGTGCTATGTATATTGCTGTATACTTGTTAATGAGTTAACAACCCAATGATATATGCAACCATTCAATTAGTTGATAGCATAATGTGATAGTTACATATGTGTAATATGTAATCGGTATAATTACCTACCTTCATAGCTAAGAATAACTTAATGGACTCCAGCCATGGTTGTTCTTATCTATGGTTGGATATCAACCTATTTGGAGATGTTCCTACGATCTCCCGAATTGATAAAAAGGGTTATTCAATTCGAAAAATAAATAGGATTTAATTAATGTAAATTGATGCATTCTTTATCATTCTCATCACATAACCTCAATTTGTATTTCTAGGATAATCACCTGATCATGTCTTCTCTGAATTTGCGTTCCATTTTGGACACCAATAAGTTAACTAAGGCCAAAAGGCACCAAAAGGCACTTGCCATCACTGCGGCAAAGAGGGCCACTGGCGAAGAAACTGCAAGATTTATCTTGAGTCCTTGAAGAAGAAGGCATCCGATGCCCCATCCTCTTCAGGCATCTTCGTTATTGAATGCCACTCTATTTTCTCGTATACCTGGGTACTTGATACTGGGTGTAGCTCACATATATGTAATGACATACACGGGCTAAGGAATAGAAGAAGACTCGTCAAGGGAGAAGCGAATTTGCGAGTTGGAAATGGAGCAAAGATTGCTGCTATTGCCATCGGAACATATTTACTAAAGCTCCCTACTGGACTTGTCTTAGAATTGGATAATTGTTATTTTGTTCCTTCGTTAATAAAGAATATTGTATCTATTTCATGCTTGAATGAAAAAGGTTATCATTTAACTTTTAGTAACAATTGATGTTACATAACTTTAAATGATGTTCTTTATGGGACCGGAACTTTATGCAATGGTATCTACACGTTAGATTTATCCGGTGACGTTTTCAATATCGAAGTTAGCAACAAACGTGCTCAAATAGATAATCAAATAGACTCCTATACGTGGCATTGTCGTCTTGGCCATGTAAGCAAAAAACGCATGACCAAATTACACCGATGTGGAATTCTGGAATCATTTGAACCTGGTTCATTTGATACATGCGAATCATGCTTAAAAGGCAAGATGACCAAATTACCCTTTTCCGAAAAAGGTAAACCAGTGGGAGAATTGCTTGGTCTAATACATACTGATGTATGTGGACCAATGTCAACTCTTGCACAAGGAGGCTATAGCTACTTCATTACCTTTATCGATGATCACTCACGATTCGGGTATGTGTTCTTAATGAAACACAAATCTGAAGCTTTTGAGAAATTCAAAGAGTTCAGAAGTGAAGTAGAGCAACAGCTTGGCAAAAGTATTAAGATACTTCGATCCGATCGGGGTGGTGAATACTTAAGTCAAAAGTTTCAAGATTATCTTAGGGACAATGGGATATTGTCTCAATGGACTCCGCCATATACACCACAGCATAATGGTGTATCTGAGAGGCGTAACCGAACTTTGATGGACATGGTTAGATCTATGATAAATCATGCAACTCTTCCAAAATCCTTTTGGGGCTATGCGCTTAAGACAGCTGTTTACTTGCTAAACAGAGTCCCGACCAAGGTAGTCTCTACTACTCCATATGAGACATGGAATAGTAAGAAACCTCATTTATCTCACCTAAAGATATGGGGTTGTCCTGCTTATGTAAAGTGGACTGTATCAGACAAATTGGATGCTAAGTCTGATAAATGTCTATTTATTGGATACCCTAAGGAAACGAAGGGTTACCAATTCTATCATCCCTTGGAACAAAAGGTGTTTGTTTCAAGGCATGCTGTATTTCTAGAAAAAGAATTTCATTTACAAGAAAATAGTGGGAGTAGCATTGAACTTGAAGAAGTTCAAGAAACTCCAATAGACATTACAAAGACACCTAGTCTAGATCCACAACCAATAACTCATAATGATGAGCTATCAGTTGAACCTAAAACAACACCACTTCTTCGTAGGTCTGATAGGACACACAATATTCCAGAGAGATACGGATTTCTCATAAGTGAATCGAACGACGTGTTACTCATTAACGATGATGAACCTATCAGTTATGAAGATGTTCTGAAAAATTCAGAAAGGGATAAATGGCTTGAAGCCATGAAGTCGGAAATGGATTCTATGTACAAAAATCATGTATGAGACTTGGTTAACCCACCTGAAGGGATTAAGCCCATAGGGTGCAAGTGGGTTTTCAAGAAGAAAACCGACATGGAAGGTAATGTTGTTACCTTTAAGGCTAGATTAGTGGCAAAAGGATATCGTCAGAAACAAGGAATTGATTATGATGAAACCTATTCGCCAGTAGCTATGCTTAAATCCATTCGGATGCTCCTAGCCATAGCAGCTCATTATGATTATGAGATATGACAAATGGATGTGAAAACAGCTTTCCTTAATGAAAACCTACTTGAGGATGTATACATGATACAACCTGAAGGTTTCACATCGGTCAATAAAACCAAAGTATGTAAGCTTCGATGATCCATATATGGACTAAAGCAAGCATCCAGGAGCTGGAACATCCATTTTGATGAGATAAACAATGAGTTTGATTTCTCACAAAATCCTGACGAACCTTGTGTGTACAAGAAGGTTAGTGGGAGTGTAGTCGTATTCCTGGTGTTATATGTCGATGGCATATTACTTATAGGAAACGATATATCAGTCTTACAGTCAGTTAAAATTTGGTTGTCCAAAACTTTCTCCATGAAGACCTGGGAGAAGCAACCTATATCCTTGGGATTAGAATCTATAGAGATAGATCAAAACTGTTGCTTGGTCTTTCGCAGTCTACATATATAGACCGAGTGCTAGAAAGGTTTAGCATGTCGGAATCCAAGAAAGGTTACCTTCCCATCAGGCATGGGATCAACCTTTCGAAGTCTATGTGTCCGCGCACAGAAGACGAGAGGATTTGCATGAATAAGATTCCTTATGCATCCGCGATAGGATCTATCATGTATGCTATGTTATGTACTAGGCCCGATGTATCGTATGCTCTGAGCGTCACAAGCAGATACCAGTCTGATCCAGGAATGGATCATTGGGCGGCTGTCAAGACAATCCTCAAGTACTTGATAAGAACTAAGGATGTGTTCCTAATATATGGAGAAGATGATATGGTAATACGTGGGTATACAGATGCCAGTTTCCAGACAGATAAGGATGACTCCAAATCTCAGTCCGGATACGTATTTATTTTGAATGGAGGCGCAATAAGTTGGAAGAGTTCCAAGCAAGACACCGTAGCGGATTCTACCACGGAAGCGGAATATATTGCAGCTTTGGAAGCAGCAAAGGAAGCAGTCTGGAACAAGAAGTTTGTCTCAGAACTTGGTGTGGTTCCAACCATTGATGAAGCAATACCGGTTAATTACGACAACAATGGAGCTATTGCACAAGCGAAGGATCCAAGGTCTCATCAGCGATCCAAACATGTGCTTCGCCGCTATCATCTGATCAGAGAGATTATAAGTAGGAATGATATACAAATTGAGAAAATTCCCACAAAAGGAATTTAGCGGATCATTTAACTATGGCCTTGCCTCAAAGCATGTTTGAGGGTCATGTTAGAGCCTGTGGTATTGCATACCGTAGCGATTGACATTAGGCCAAGTGGGAGTTTGTTAGTGATATAAGAAAAGTGCCCTAAGGCAATCGCCTTATGATTGTAATCATTTATTTTAATAAATGAATATTCATTATTTGAATATACATGTTTATGTATTTTATTGAGATCTTAAACTCATTTACTGAATGTTCGCAATACAATTCACAGCATGAGAGAATTTGTGATGAATTCACAACTAGTGATTATCTCTACATGTGCAATTGTGAAGTATTGAAATTGTCCCTAGTCGATGAATTGATAAATACAGACACTATCAATTCTGTTGAGACTAGCATGGGTTATTCTCTAATCAGTTGATTCTCACTGGTTGGTGACATTGAGATGTCCGGAGATAAACATGAATGCTAGTTAAGGGAACTAGTTCATTGGAGTGACTGGCTGTAAAACATCATATGGTAGTCTACATATAGATATGTCAGTGAAGTTCTTACAGCAGCTTAAGTGCGATGTTCCTTTGACTTGCGGTGTTCAAGTCATCTTGGTCATGGAGACTTATACTTTGACATCTTAAGCAAGCATCTCCAAGGAGGTGTGGACCCAGGATGATTGGGTATAAGCCGAAGTGCCTGAAGATGTTTGAACAACTTACAAAGGATTCACCACTCCTTGCGAGGAGATGTATACCCAAGGCCTATCGTTGGATTGTTACTCGAAGCCTCTGGCCAGAGCATGACATGTTCAGAGTATGAATCTCTTAAATACATGAGAGTAATTAGAATCCGTAGGACGAGAAAACGTTACTTGGGCTATGTGTGACGTAATCAGCCTAGTGGGGACTGACACACATAGACAATGTCCTGAACCAAGTGGGTATAAGATGGTGAAGGGAATGTGGCATGATTCATTATAGCTGCTGAAGGGTTTCAAAATAGTTTCTGAGGTCAACCGTTGATCTTTCGATTAATTGGGGATCATGATGTAGTACTAGGTGTCACTCATGAACGTTTTATAATTGGTTAATTATAGACGGCCAACATAAATCGAAAGTCTATTTAGTCACACGCATTACGAGTAATCCGAGGGATTTAAAAATAGTTGAAAATTAGATTTTCCAATCAAGAGAGATTAGGTTTGGTTGAGCCAAACGATAAGTCGAATCTGAATTTATCAAAGACGCATCAGAAGCGTAAAATGACTAAGTCTTTTGAAGAGTTAATAGATGAATTAAATGAGTTTAATTCATTGGGGCGTGGCTTGGATGGGCCGGCCAAAGAGGGTCTCCATCCTCTTTGATTGGTCGGCCACAACAAAGGGAGAGAACCAAGTTTTTGGTTCAATTTATAAAATAAACTAATTGTGTGGTTTGTTTTATAAAAGTATGGATGATATAAATTTTTATATAATAAACCAAGGTTTGGTTTATTTTTCATGGAAATTAAAATGAACCATGGATTGGTTTATTTTATTTTATAAAATCAATCATGGATTGATTTACCATGATAAGAAAATTTATTCCATAAGAAAAAAGGAGACTTGGTCAGATTTTTATCATGAATTAAAAAATGATAAAACTTGGCATGATGGAATAAGACATAGAAAATTTATTCCATAAGAAAAAAGAGACTTGGCGGTTGAGAGACCACTATATGAAGGACCCAAGGTAAGGCTTGGAAATCAATCCAAGTATTCTTGCCTAGGCTCTCTCCCTCTCCTCCATTCTTTCTCTTGGCCGGCCACAAGGCTCTTCTCCCTTCTTCTTGCCGTGAGCACAAGGAGAAGCACCGAGGCGACAAAGTTCTTCCGTTGGGATGATCTTCCTCTCCGGCCATTATCACCTTGGGATTGAGTGCAAGTCATCGTCCTCCTTCTCGCCGGAATTGTGATTCCGGCCAACCTTGGTAGTGAGTTTTCCGATGTGATTACTTCTCTCTTGGTTTTTCTTGTCGCGTTCTCGGAGAATCTAGTAGTTCTCGAGAACACGAAACTCATGGCTTTGCGAAGTCATCCCGAAGATACTTGGCATGGACGCGAATAGAGGCGGAGCTTCCGAGGGACGCTTACGGTTGGATCTCATCCCTTCCTTCGAGTTACGCGAGGTATTAAGTAAATTAGTTTACGTTTCTGTAAAATTTTAAATATATGATCATATCTACACAAGATAAAGTTGCATGCTTAGATGTGTGGTTAAATAATTTGAGAAATTATTTATGCTAAACCTTTCACTGCACGTAATTAATTTTAAAATTACGAACCTGCATCCATGTCAACATGCACCCGGTCCCAACAACTTTAGCAGCCAGCATCTCACAAGCACATTAGGATAAACTTGATTGACAATCTAGACTGGATTGAGACACTTTGGACAATTGCCCCAGACTTAAGATGCTTTAATTCAGTGCATCGAAATAAGTTGGGGGCACTATAAATACAATTCAAATTAATCAAGTCAAGTATTTTAGCTAACTTAGCTGATTTATGAAATATACTAGACTTGACTATGCCAAGTGAAAACTGTTATTTATTGCAGTCAGCAAGTAGCTAACAGGTCAGATAGGTGCCTAAAAGGGATTTTTTTGTTTTATTTTTTTTCCATGCTTGGACTTAAAATGAAGGTGCCTAGGTTTGACTTGAACTTAAATATTTTTTTTGCTGTTTTACTTAAACATAATCACTCTTATACACATAATTTGTTTTAATACTTAATCATTGAGTATACTCTAATACATGTCTTACCCTTATATTTTATGTTTTTGATATATGGAAAAGGGGGAGAGAATGAAAAGAGTTCTGAAGTGGTTGAAAAATTTTAAAAATTTTCAAAATGTTTTTTCAAAGTGTTAAAGCATTTCCTCAGTGTTCTTTCATTCAAAAACTATGTGCTTTATTCAAAATACTTAGAACCTATCTTTTTAAAAAAACTTATGTCTACACTTAGTTTTAAAATGTGTTTTAAAAGAACTTAATTTTAAGTATTTTAAAAACTTAAAGTTTTTTTTAGTTTTTCAAAAACATACACTTAGTCTCTGAACTGCTTATATTTGAAAAAGACTGTCTAGTTTTTTTAAAAAATATTTTATCAATGGGGAGATAACTGATCAAGGGGGGAGCTTAGGATTAAATCCTTTTTCCCCTCTTTAAACCTATTTTTTGATTAACTTTTGAAATGGGTTGTCATAATCAAAAAGGGGAAGCTTATTGGTGCCGAAAGCACCAGATCGAACCATGTTTTGATAAGTGGCAAAGGGTTCAAGTTAATCTAATTTGTTTGTATTGATGAACTTGTGAAGCTTGCAGGAAAGTCCTAGGTAAGCTAGGCAAGAAGTCTTGACCTGCAAGGTTGAGCAAGAAGTTTTGGTCGGGGATCTGGCAATGAAGACATGGTGAGTGAAGCCAAGCACGAAGCCTTGGTCCGGGAGAGCGAGTAGAAAACTTTGCCGAGCGGGGATTGCGGACATGACTCGAGATGGGTCGAGGTCGAACGTTGTTGAGTTTCGGGTCCTCGGAGGTCGAGAAAAAGTCCAACCAGAGATTCCGGGTGGTAGCAGGTACACTCTCTTGAGAGGAATAGGTGAGGATGCTCTCCCCGAGGAGTAAGCGTCGATCCGACCTAGGGTTTTAGTTGAATCCTAAAAGTTAAGACTACGACAACACTGGTTGTAATCCATGCATACTTTAATTATATTTATATTATTGTGGAACTAACCCTTGTTGCAACTGAAAAAGTTGTACGAGTTGGACTAGGGCACCTGAATGGGTCTCAGGCGCCTGGGAGCTGGCAATGGGTGGTTGAGTTGGCGTAACTGTCAAACTTACATGGGGAGTACTGAGTGGAGGAGCCACGTCGGCACTTAGGCGCCTAAAAGGGACTAGGGCGCCTGAGCCAGGATAATGTTTAACTGTGTAGCGGATAGAATTGCCGCCCAAGATGCAGCAAATAGGGCGCCTGAATGGTCTTTCAGGCACCTTAATGACTATATAAAGGGGTCGAGAGCAGCACTTCAAAACAATGTAACAATTAATATCCTGTGTTCATTCTATTCTCCTGTGTGTTGCGCGATCAAAGCTCTAACAATGCCAAAACGCCGTCCGACTCTCCGCGTGAATATTTTCAAGTCATTCAATGGAGTCGGTATACTTTTTTTTTGCACACTTATGTTTTGTAAACTGTACATTCTTTCGATCATTAGTGAATTGTCCAAAGTAAACAGTCATGGATCATGGGCCTTGCAATAGGAGATGGTCAAGACTTCGAAGCAAGTAAAACCAACTTGTGTTAGCGTGCTGTGATTTGATTTTTCCACTATCTCTTCTCCCACGCTTATTCTTATACTTCCGCTGTGTACTCGATTATTCAAAAATCCGAAGAATTTTTTTAAGTGATATTCACCCCTCCCCCCTCTATTGCTCTATTTCGTCCTACAGTAAGAAGAATTATTGGAGGAGTGATCTTAAAGTATATGTGTGGAAGAAGAGGCTAAATTTATAGATAGTAGGAGAACACTTGCAAGGGTTGTATGTCATTCCAGTAAGTGCCAGAATTTTGGAAAAAAATTCCAATTCTGCATTACCGAAATGATTTGAAGTTCTAACCTCTTGAAGTATGTTGTTATTTGGGGCATTAGTCATTGTTGGCGTATTCATATCAAACTTATAGAATAAGTGTAGTTCACTAGTCAACTAGGGAATTTGAACCACTGGAAATTTCTATTGGTTAGATGTAATCATCGTCAAGTCATGCTTCGCAATTGAGCTTCATATTCTTTAGAGGTACTTGTTAAGGGAATGACACGACACACACAAAGAGAAAACACAAAAAAAGGAAAGGAATTGGCGCCCAGCTCAAACCAAAAGAAGAAAAAAAGGGGTGCAAATTGGAAAGGAAAGAAAACAATACAATAGCAAAAGAAAAAAAACGAAGGAAAAAAAAAGGTATTCTTCTTAATGTGTTGTGTAAGTCTCTTGATAAGAAGCGTAATTACTATCATTGTGTTTATATGGTTACCCTAGGAGACAATTTCAAGACAAGAATTTTCTGGAGCTAGAGTTCAGTGAAGGAGGATGATGGTGAATAAAATTTTGCAAGATGATGGGTAATATGTTTAGCCAATATGATAACATACTATAAGCTTCCATTCTATTTGCTTGTATTCAAGTTAGCTCTCCATCTTAAACCTGCAATCTACCATGTTTCCAGAAAGACCTTCAGAATTATGCATCCTTGTGTTTTATAGTGATGGGGAGTAGGAAATAAATAAGCTTATGGTAGTTTGGCACTGTGAACAACTTTGAGTGAAATCCGCCTTTGAAATATTTGAGAGAAGAGCAGCCACCAACCTTGTTGTGAGGTTCCATCACTCTTAGGTTGCTTAAGATCTATTGGAGCTGCCACACTTATGAATGATGTAAGAACAAGGCCACAAATGTGATGATTCTTTGAGAATGACAATCCTAAGTAATTGTTTTCTTACAATCAACTTTACACTAGGAAAATTTTTTGAGGGAATGAATTTGTTATTCGTTTTGAATTAACTTACTACTACAAAAAAAAAATTGCATTTTGCGATACAATTTGTGATGAATTTTTATAAAAAAATCGTTACAAAAAAATTTACGACGAATTTAGCAACAAAAATATTTTTGTTGCTAAATGATCATTACCAAATTTGGCAATGAATTTTCAAAAATTTATCGGCAAATCTACGACGAAATTTTTTTCGTCCCAGAATTCGTTGCAAAATTGCAACGAAAAATAAGAAATTGTGACAAAATATATTCATCGGAGATTTGCAACGAATATAATTTCGGCGCAAATGTTTGTTGCAAATATGTATTCATCGCAAAAATGCGAATATTTTCTTGCTGCGTTGAGAATCTGTGACAAATAAAAAACTTCATTGCGGATTTATAACGAATTAATATGTTTCATTGCAAATCTAAAACAAATTCTGTGATGAATTTTTGTTGTTGAAAATTTATGATGAATTAAATTTATTGTAGATTTGCAACGAATTTAGATTCATCCCAAATCTGCAACGAATTCTGCGATGAAATAAGATTCATTGCAAATCTACAACGAATAAATTCATTGCTTATCTACAACAAATTATATTTGTCGCAGATCTGCAATGAATACAGATTTATTGTAAATCTACGACGAATATAATTCTTTACAGATTAGCAACAAATACAATTTTGTCGCAGAATTCGTTGTAGATTTGAGACAAACTATTATTCATTGCAACATTATGATATAACAATAATTAAACACTAGAGCAGACAAAAAATATCATAGTTCCATCAAACACTAGCACACAATTAACAATAAAAATATTCATCCAAAATATCTAATCTTCTATCATCCAAATAAAAATCTACAAGTGTACAATCATACAAGTCATGAAAGTCTACAATCCAAATAAAATTCTACAAGTTTGTAGTAATGCAACTCATAAACACAAGCACTATACTTTCAAATGGTTTTCCTGCGTCAAAATACAAATAAAAGAAATAAGCAAGTCAAATATTTCATGACATATTGAATACTAAATTGCTAAAATTCTAAACTAAACTTGATGCGCAAAGATAAATGAATAAATTTTGCTTAGATTAAAAATGAACAGAATTCTAGTTGATTTAATAGTAAAGTTTGTTATCACGAAGTATCAAGTTTTACATTCCAACATGTTGAGAAAAGAAAAAAATATTTGCTAGTGGTAAAGATGGCACAGTGACAAGGAAGCATCAAGGTTTAGTGGAGGTGATATAGATGGCACATCCACATGGTACATTGGTTTTTTTTTTTTTGTGGCAATGCAAGTGACAAAGACCACTTATCATTGCTAAACTACTTCTGTCAGATACAGTTATGCTCGCCTTGAATGTAAAGGCCCTTATCGGAATGTAAAGGAACATTGATATTTTATGTCAAAGTCAATTAAAAAGTCATTTGAATTAAAGTTTTAATTAAAAATTTCATTCTCATTGTCACCATGCTTAAACATTAATCCTATCATTTCCTCTCCATCCTACCTTGATGAGTGTTACCTTGATGAGTGTTACTTAAAATTTATGAGTGATATATTTCAAAAGTAATCAATTCTATCCGTAATTTATAACTCAATAATGATTTATAACAAGAATAACAACTAGATTTCCATAGGGTTGAACTTTAATAATTGCTATAACAAGAATAACAAATATTAAATAACATGTATAAACAATTACTAAATGTAATACGAAAATTAAGGACTTACCTCATATTCTTCCTACAAAACCGGTTCAAAGCACATTAACTATATTAAAAATATTATAAAAAATAATCTAATAACAAATCTTCTTATCAAAGAAAATCACAAACGATCATCGCCACCATCGTCTACTGAAAGTTTGGAGAGTTTAAATGCTAAAAATCCAAAAATTAGGGACCTAGTTGGAATTAACAAAACTAGGAGGACCTTTTTTCAAAAAACCAAAAACCATAAAATTTTCCCTAAACTTCTCCCTTTAATTGATTCGGCCTTTGTTCCTCCCACCCCCCCCCCCCCCCCCCCCCCCCCCCCCCCCCCACAACAGTTGCCGATCGCCGCCCCTCTCGCTACCGACGCCTTCTTATATCTTCCCTCTTCTTCCTCTTCATCGTTGTGCGTTGGGCAGTGGGGGAAGATCTTGTGCTCGACCACAATTGTCGGTGATTTGGGGAGCGGCTAGATTTGTGTCGCCGGTCTTCAGCTTGTTTTCCTCCTATGGCCATCTACCTTGCTACCATCGAGGGTTTGGGGGACAAGGAGAGCTCTTCAGGAATGGAGCATCCTTAGTGGCAGAGCCGGTCGGTGGCAGATCTATTGGATCCGGGCAGAGGAGTATCGTTGTTGTGACTCAGGTGAGTCTTGTGTGGATTAGGTGATAGATGTTTATCTAGGGTTTATAATGCCTATTGTGAATTTTAACTGCTGGTGGATTGCATCGGGATCAGTAGAGGAAGGCATGTTGTTTGATCGGACAAAATTCTATTTCGAATGGGTTTGTTCTTAGTTGGAATTTGATTCTGTAGGATCGTTTCCGTACGCTAGAGGGGGGCGGGGGTGAATAGCATTTCTTCGGTTCTTTTATCTACACGGTTAGTTGCGCAAGCGGAAATACAATAAAAATAAGACTAACCAATGTAAAGTAATGCTAACAAACCAGGTTTACTTGGTATCCACCCCGGATGGGTAACTAATCCAAGAATCCGTCGGTGGATCAATCCCCGGATAACCTCCGGCTAGCCCTCGTCGCTCCTTGTGAGTGGAGAAACCTCGCCACAATCTCAAGCAATACTCTGAACACCAAAGAAGGCTACTAACAAGCCTTAACCAAGCTTGTTTCGTCGAGAAAAGAAGGCATGAAACGAGCCCCTTTAAATAGGGCTCGAATCAGAAATAGTCGCTAACAGTCGACTGGTCCCACTCAGATTCGACCGTTGCCATACAACGTTCAAATTTGACAGCTGTTCCAGTCAACACCAGTCGACTGCCCCCTGGGCCAGTTGAGTGGTCCGAACCTAAGCCTAGGGATTCACTCCCGAGTGCATTTCACTCCGCACTCGAACCCTCTCGGCTTAGCCCCTGAGTACAAACACTCATACTCAGACCCTCACAACTCGGTTGACTCTTCACCAGCAGCCTCGACTGTTGCCTTCACGCCCTCTTCATCTTCGGCCCTCGTCCCTCGGATGCGCACGCAAGCCTCTAGCTTGCCTCTATGCCACCCTTCACGTATGCCTCGAAGTCCGTGTCCCTCGGCTCATCGTCCCTGCTATCCAACGGTCCCTCGGATGCGCACGCAAGCCTCCATCTTATCTCCATGCCACTTTTCACCTAAAGACATCAACCAAGTCCATGTGTATCTGTACACCTGCACACTCATGTACACATATTAGTCCACAATAAACCCTAACTTAACCATATTGACCGCACACATCAAAATATCATGATCCTCCAGATCATCTCAGGGCCGATTGCCTCAACAATCTCTCCCTTTTTGATATGTGACAATATGTTATGATAGGTAAACATATCAACAATAGTAATGACAATAGCAATAGCAATTGAAAAACAAAGCATAACAACCAAGAGGTAACCTCCCCCTTAACCTATGCTTTCTCCTAATTTTCAATTCTCATTGCTAATCCCAAGTTAAGGTCTACCCAGCATAACTTCACTCACAACAACTGGTTAAATTATCCCAACTTAACTCCAAAATTTCACAAATCAATCAAAGTTAAGTTTTATCTCAAACCTAACTTAACACCCAAGTTCTCCCCCTTTGACACCATCAAAAAGATTGCCCCAAGCAACCCTACCCCTGGTGGCAAATAGAACTCAACCAGATTTCTGAAAAACCCCTCAGAAATCACAAATTCACAATCTGTCCACACTACCAATCGACTGCCCCCTAGGGCAGTCGACTGATACGTCATTTTCTGATTTCACAGCCGAAATTCAGAAATGCGTATAAAATTCCAGAAAATTCAGAAAAATATGAAATTTTGTAAGCACGTTTATTAGAGTATTCCCTACCCTAGAAAAATATATTTTCATGAAAAACATCAACCGTGCTTGCCTTTTGGTACAAACTCGAATTTCCTCCAAAAAGGTCATTTTGTATCAACTTTCAAATTTAATCATGATTCCTTACTTTTGCCAATTCTAACCATGACCTGTTTGTTGGATCGAGAGAAAATGATAGAGGGGAGGGGGTGAATATCGTAAAATGTTTTCCAGATAAAATCAAGAGCAAACGCGCAGCGGAATAAACAAAACTGAACAATACGCAAACACCAAGATTTTACTTGGTTCGGAGTCGCGGTCGGCTCCTACTCCAAGGCCCACGGTCGTTGACCGTTTACTGCAGGCAATTCTATATGTGCGCAAAAATAGTTTACAAAATGTATTACAAGAATAGTACAGTAAACTTAAAAGCAGCTCTTCGTTATCGACGTCCGGTGTAGATTATATTTTCGGAGCAGAGGGACATCGTCGGCGTTTGTATCTCGAGTCAGGAGGTTTCCGGAGCAGAGCGCGGGAGTAGAAGAGCGTGAATGCGTTGGAAGAATTGATTGTTTTTAAGCCTTGGGGTCGAGGGCCTTTTTATAGCCCCTTGGGGCGCCCGTAATGTTGGGGGCGCCCCCCCCCCACGTGTCATCTGATCTGAGCTCCTCTCATTCAGCTCTGATCCCTTCAAACTCGGGATTAGACTTTGACGGGGGCACCTGGGTTGACTCTTATCCGTTGGCTTCTCGCTGGCTTGCCTCTTATCCACATTGTTAGCTTGAGCTCAGGGCGCCCGGACCATCCGGGGCGCCCGGGATCATGGGGGCGCCCCGCCCATGAGCTGTCGAAGCGTACATTTGCTCCACTTTTTTTGTATTCACCTTGGGGGCGCCCGGGACACTCCGGGCGCCCTACTCAGCTTCTACCTCACTCCTTTGAGGCTCTCTGAGCTGCAGACACTCATTCCTTCAGTCCTGCATCCAGGGTTAGTCCAAAATAACATAGAGCAATAATATGTTAGTTTTATACAGCCTTAGCTGTCTTGGTTCTGACTTTGGGTCTCCTAAATGGAGCCCTAGGTTGAACCGACGCCTACTGTTCCCTCGACGGGGAACGTGTCCTCACCTACTCCTCTCGGGAGAATTTACCTGTTGCCAACCGGCTCCTCCGGTTGGACTTTTGCCTAGCGGTCCTTTGCCAGGTCTTGGATACCAGGCTGTCCTTCGCCCGGTGCCTAGCAGTCCTTCGCCAGGTCTTCGGATCCTGGCAGTCCTTCGCCGGGTGCCTAGCAGTCCTTCGCCAGGTCTTCGGATCTTGGCAGTCCTTCGCCGGGTGCCTAGCAGTCCTTCGCTAGGTCTTGGATCCCAGGCTGTCCTTCGCCCGGTGCCTAGCAGTCCTTCGCTAGGTCTTCGTATCCTAGCAGCCCTTCGCTAGGTGCCCAGCTGTCCTTCGCCAGGACTTAGGGTTTCAGTGCCTAGCATTCCTTCGCTAGGTGCCTAGCATTCCTTTGCTAGGACTTCAACCTGCACACTCAAGCAGCATGTTAGATAACAACTAAGACTTAACTTTTGAACCCTCTGCCATTTATCAAAACACAGGTTCGACTTGGGTGTTGTCTGCACCAACACTATTGACATGTGAAATAGTCCTCAATTGTCCCTTTTTGCTTATAGGATTTTCATGTACACAAAAACTCCCCCTCTTTATTTCTTAAGCCTAGATAATCATGAAAAATCTTCCCTATGCCCTTATTCATAACAATCTTGTCATTCAATACTAATCAAAGAATTTAAGCAATATAACATTATGACATAACAATTTGTAACATATCATGAAGGCATGGATAAAGATTTGTAACGTAAAAACCATAGCATATCATCAATTTGCACTTAAAGAATTTTCAAACAATATTCAAATCATAACCTAAGAGTAATCATCAAGTCATGACAAAATCATTCATAACATAACATGAAAGGAAATGTATCATACATGGAAACATAAAGAGTGTCATTAAATAAAACATGAGAAAGTAGCAGGGGCCAAAGCCCTGAAGTCATCCAAATGATATAAATTCAGAATAAGAAGTGTTTGAGAGATATAATAATACATCAAATAACAACACTCTCAATACTAAACTGCTCTAAAAGCTGTCATCCCATCAGATCATGTTGTCGTCGCTTGAAGGAGAAGGTGGAGGAGGGGCCTGATGTGAGAGATGCATCTGTCACAGTATCTCGTACATCTCATCCTGTTGACTCTGGATCCCCTGGAACTCCCCCTGAATGATCGCCTGGAAGCCGAGCTGCTGCTGCTGGTAGACTTGAAGATCATCCCAGAGGCTGTGAACCTCCGATCGGAGCTGAGTAAACTCCTCGTGTGTAACACCCACAGCAGGCTCCTCATCCGAGCTGGACGACTCTGGACGCTGTCTCCATACAAATGCCCCTGCCGACTCTCAATACCTGCCAAGGATAATTGGAGTGTGCCAATCTGGTCATAGTCCTTGGACAGGTGCCTGACCTGACTGCTAGTGACACGTATACCAAACTATAACTGGAAAAACTCGGTCAGAACGTGGCAGATGCACTGACTTAAAGCATCTTGAATTAAGGCAAAAGACCTAAGCATCTCAACCCATTCTAGGTTATCAACCAACAGTACCCTTAGGTACTTGTGAGATGCTGACTTCTAAATTTATAGGTGCATGCAGTTCTAGGGTTAGGGCCTAGGCTAAGTCTATTTGTGAAAAAGCCCTAGTTTTGAAGGGGGTAGTTTTAAAATAAAACTAAGTCGAAAAAATTAAAAAAAAATCAAACTAAGTAAAAGTTGATTTTGAAAAAAGTTTTAGAATTTTAAAAATTGATTTTACAAATCAAATAAAGTAGTTTTAAAACTCTTTTAAAAGTTGATTTTTCAAATCAAATAAAGCAGTAAGAAAACCAAAAGTAGAGTAAACCTATTCTACCAAGCATAATCCTAACTGCCTTCTTAATGAGCTGAACTCTGACTCAGGTAGGGGTTTAGTGAATATGTCGGCTAAGTTGGATTTAGAGTCTATATGTTTAAGGACTATTTCACCCTTGGCTACATGATCTCTTACAAAGTGGTGTATAACTTCTATGTGTTTAGTTCTGGAGTGTTAGTGTAACACCCAATAATTTTCTGGTATTATTAGGGATTTTTTGGAATTTTATAACATTTTTTCGGATTAAAAATAGAAAGAAAAAAATAAGGGGTCGGGTGGGATTTGATCCCGCGACCACAAGGGAAGCAAAGCCTTAAGGGCATCCAAGTAACCAGCTGGGCTAGGGTATCAAGCAGAGAAAAGGATGAAACGAAATAATATTATAGTTGATTTAGCTCGTTTAATGAAGAGGTATTTAAACTTCCACTTAAGTTGTGTTAAGACCCCTTTTAGGGTTTCGGGAAGCCGCGCGAGCAGAGGGAGGAGGTTGCGAAAACAGGGAGAAAGGGGGAGTTTTCTTCCTCCTTCTTCTTCCTCTTGAAGTAGAAAACCTAGGGCTTCTTCCCTAGGGCCAAGGGTGAAGTTTTCTTGCAAAGGAAGAGGAAAAGAACCCTACGCTAGGAATTTCGAGATACTTAGTGAGTTTTCTTCAAGAAAAGGGTAAGTAGATCACTCACCTGCAATAGGAGTAGTTTTCGTATGTAAGATCTTGTTGTAGAACCATGTTTTATGATGCATGCGTTAAGATTATGGTTAGCGTGTGTTTTAAGTTCTTAAAGATGCATGTTTTTCATGATAGAAATTTAATTTGGTTTAGATTTGGTGTATGTAAGCTAAGCATGATAAGATTTAATTTGTGAATAGTCCCAAAAATGAGGTTGGGATTAAGGGCACGCAAGGTACTCGATGAAAGTCCCAAGTAAGAAAGGTAAAGGGTTTTAAGTGCAAAGTTTATGCGAAAGTAAGATAGTTGATCAGTATAAGTGCTGTAAGTAAGAAAGTATTTTATTTTCAGAAAGTGACATGTACCGGGCAAATGGAAGGCCCACCGAAAGATAGAAAGAAGCTCTAATAGGGTGTGGTGGCTAGCTACCCCACAACCTATTAGAGAAGTGCGCAATTGGTACATTGATACCATGGTACAATGTCAAGGCCTAAAGAAAGTTGAATATTATTTTCAAGTATATAAGTATTTACAAGTGTTTTAGCTTTGAGTACATGTCTTTATTTCAATAAGTTCACATTGATACTTTGCAAGCATGATAAAGGGTAAGAGTAAAGAGGTTAGTGTTTTAATGTATGGGCATGTTAAGTTTGCAAATGTTTTATGCAAGTAATATTTTCAACATGATTGAGCATGATAAGTATATGTAAGTTTTCCCATGTGCATGTATTTTGGAAGTAAGCATTTTTTGAAAAGAGCATGTTTATCCCTTATCGTTTGGATTTGTGAGTTAGGATTTACTTACTAAGCAATTTGCTTATTAGTTGCATTTTCCTTCTATTGCAGATAAAGGTAAAGAAAAAGCATAAGTTAAGGAGGCGAAAGGACTTGCTTTGATGTTCAGTGGCGGTGGAACCGTGGAAGAGATCTTTGGGCTAAGTCTTGTAGAACATGTGTTTTGGTGTTTTGAAGTGGTAGAAGGAATGACTTTGTTTAAACTACGCATAGAGGTTAAGTTTGGTACAAACTCTAGAGTGTTTTGCTTACATTTTGATAGTTTTGTTAAATCTCGTAAGGATTCTAATTTCAAGTTATTGGATTCATTTTGAGTTGCTAAAATGTTTATAAAACTAGTATAGAGTATAGAAATTAGGGATGGCAATGGGGCGGGTCGGGGACGGGTTTGTCGTCCCCATACCCGTCCCCGAAGTAAATCTCCATCCCCGAATCCGTCCCCATCCCTGCCTCTAGTTAATCGGGGAATCCCCGTCCCCGAACCCGCGGGGAGTAAATCTCCATCCCCATCCCCACTTGAAATATCCATTTTTTTTCCAAGTTAAAAAAAATGGGATTTCCCAAGCATGGTTGTAAAAACAATGGGATTTCCAACTTGTGGGAGGCGGCGAGTGACTAGTGAGCGATACTCATTAGGGTTTTCACACATCTTTAATATTAATATTATTGAATTATTTTAATAATTATTAATATTTTATTATTATTAAAGATATCGGGGCGGGTTCGGGGATGGAGATAGCATCCCCATACCCGCCCCAATTTATTTCGGGGATTTTTAAAAATCCCCGAACCCAAATCCAAACCCGATAATACCTCCCCAAACCCGCCCCATTTCGGATTTTCCCCATGGATATCCAAATCCGCGGGGAAAATTGTCATCCCTAATAGAAATGGAGTTATGTCTTTGTTTACATTGGAGGTATATGAATTGTGGACTTTTGAAACAAACTTTCGGGTCTGAAAATGCAGGTTTCAGGCGTGCCAGTCGACTGGTACAGAACCAGTCGACTGCGATATCGAACAGAACCCTCTGTTCGGTCTACCAGTCGACTGCCAAAAGGCCAGTCGACTGGTGCCGCGCCCAAAAAAAAAAATCTTGCTGTGGCTGATAATAGTCGACTGGCTATATAGCAGTCGACTGGTACCATTGAAAAGAAGTGGTATAGAGCAGCTGGTTAGTGCTTCAGTGTTACAACTAAGAGGTCTAGGGGTCAAATCCTTGCAAAGCAAATAAAATAAAAGTTGTTTTGTTTTTTTGGAAAAAAAAAGAGAGAAGGAAAAAAAAATATCAGAGCAAGTTAAGGGAAGTCAAATAGTGGTAATCCTGAGACTAAGACTAAGGTAAAGTTAAGGTTAAGTGAATGTGGCGCCCGCCTTAAGGGAGAATGTTAGAGAAGGAGGGTCGTCACAAAGTGGTATCAGAGCCAGATTTCCATCCTTTCGCCACACTGATATCAAGCATCAATCCTGCCGCCTGCCAAGTAAGAGGTTCATGTATTGTAGTTTTATATGCTTTTTATTATTGACTGCTAGTATCAGTAAGTGCATGATCATCGAAAAGTATGTGAGTATTATTATTATATGCTAACGTATGCATAGAGATAGTGAAGTAAGTTAGTAAGAGATGATGAGCATTTATTTCTTATTTATTTCCTGTACACCATAGAGCAAGAGAGATGGCAAGAGGACGTCCCATAATTGTCCGCAACGAGGAGCAATCTCCTAGAGAACAGGAGTCAACTGAGTCAGTACCACCCACAGATCTTCAAGGAGTGGTGGCCCAGCTTCAGAGGCAACTTGCTGAGCAGCAGCAAGTTATTGCTGCCTTGATGGCTAATCAGCAGGTCACTCCTGTTGCCACGCCAGTGGCGCCAGTGGCACAAGTAGTGGCACCAGCGGTGACAGAGACTCCCCCAGTACCTCTGACAAGAGAAGTGAGACAGGAAGCATATCTGATCCAATGGCAGAGACTGAAGCCCGAGAATTTTTCTGGCACAAGTGAACCATGGGATGCTCAGACATGGTTCAAAACGGTGGAAAGTATAATGGAGTTACTGGACTGGCCCGAGGTGGAGAAGATAAAGTGCACATCCTTCTGCCTTACTGGAGATGCTAGGATGTGGTGGGAAAGAGTGAAAGCTAAGAGGAATGTGAATCAGATGACCTGGGCCGACTTTGAAGCAGAATTTCTGGAAGAGTACTTTCACATGAAAGTGACAAACAAGCACTATGATGAATTCACTGAGTTTCATCAAGGAGATCTAACTGTGGATGAAGCAGTGAAGAAGTTCAATCGACTAGCTCGCTTGTGCCCGGAGTTAGTCAGTACGGAGAAGGAAAGGGGTCAGGCTAATGCTCAAGATGCTGAGGCCTCAGATAGCTCTAAATGTGGCCGGTAGTGGAAATAGACCCCAGACTTCAGAAGAACTAGTAAGTAGTGCTTTGATCACGGAGCACTACTTAAATAGTATAAAGGCCACACGTGTACAACAACAACAGGCAGCAGCCCAGAAGCCCCAAGGGAATCCTCAGAACCAACAGAATTGGAAAGGAAATTCTGGCAAGAGGAAGCAGTGGGACCAGAAGACTTCTGAGGGCAACAAAGGGGGCACATCAAGCAAGAAACTCAAGTATTCTCCTTGTTCGAAGTGTGGGAAGACACATCCTGGAGTATGTCGTCAGGGCATGAGCGGATGCCATATTTGCGGAGCAGAGGGGCATATGATGAAGGTTTGCCCTAACCGGTCCAGTGTTAGCGGGTGTTATATCTGTGGAGTAGTAGGGCACCTGGCCAAGGCATGCCCTAAAGCAAAGCCGCCTCCACCACAGCTTCTTCAGTACGGGGGTGGACCTGCTCAGCTGCACCAGATGCAGCCAGTTATGGAGGGATCTTATTACAGTCAGGCGAGGATGGAATCCCCACCAGCCACGACCAACGCCAAGGTTTTCGCCATCACCAGGGAAGAGGTGGCAAATGCTCCTAACATGGTCACAGGTCGAATACTCATCTCATCTCAATATGCCATTGTGTTATTCGATACTGGGGCAACCCATTCTTTTGTATGCATACTTTTCTCTAAAAAGCTAGGGATCCCACCAGAAAGTTTGGGTCAGAAATTTTTAACAACCTTACCGTCAGGGGAAGTAATGACCTCTACTCAGATGTTAAGGGCAGTACCAATCTGGATTTCCAACCGAGAGCTCTATAGTGACTTGGTAGTCCTTGAGATGAAGGATTACGATGTTATTTTAGGGATGAATTTCTTGAGCAAGTACAGTGCTTCTATAGACTGCCGCAAGAGAAAAGTCAAGTTCACACCAGAAGCAGAACCTTCATTTGAGTTTATTGGAGACCCAAGGAGAAAGGCAAAGAGGTTCCTATCTACCTTACAAGCTCAGAGAATGTTAGAGAAGGGGTGCTATGGTTTTCTAGCTCATATAATGGATGCAAGTCAAGGAGAAGGATTGAAGAGAGAAGAAGTGAGGGTAGTCTGTGACTATCCTGAGGTGTTCCCTGAAGAGTTACCAGGACTCCCTCCCAATCGGGAAATTGAGTTTGAAATTGAGTTGGCCCCAGGAACCAACCCAATTTCGAAGGCACCTTATCGCATGGCGCCAGCAGAACTGAAAGAATTACAAGAACAATTGCAAGAGCTGCTTGACAAGGGTTTCATCCGCCCTAGTCATTCACCTTGGGGAGCTCCTGTACTGTTCGTCAAGAAGAAAGATGGATCTATGCGAATGTGCATAGATTATCGAGCTTTGAATAAGGTAACCATCAAGAACAGATATCCTTTGCCAAGGATAGATGATTTATTTGATCAGCTGAAGGGAGCCACAGTGTTCTCCAAGATAGATCTGCGATCAGGTTACCATCAGCTCAGAGTGAAGGAGAGTGATGTGCCAAGGACTGTTTTCAGTACAAGATATGGGCACTATGAGTTTGTGGTCATGCCCTTTGGAGTGACAAATGCCCCTGCGACGTTTATGGATCTAATGAATAGAGTGTTCAAGGACTTTCTGGACAAGTTCGTCATTGTCTTTATTGATGATATCCTAGTGTATTCAAAGACTCAGGAAGAATATGCCGAACACCTGAAGATGGTATTGCAAACTGTAACGACCCAGAAAATTCTCTTAATATTTATTTAAAATATTGAGCATGTCTAGATAATTTTCCGAGGAACCTAGGAATATCAATGCGAACTTTGGTCTAGAAATCCATGTTTTCTCATTTAAATTGAGAAAACTAAGTACTAATGGGCCTTATGTGAGCTTTTTAGTACCATGATTATAGGGGGATTTTAGGGAATAATTAGTATAAATATAAATAGGATTTAATTAGGCATATTAACATGATTATGGGTAAGTCTTGGCCTAATTTTTCCTATTTTAATGGAGAAATTAGAGAAATTAGGTACTAATGAGCTTTAAAGGGGCTCCAAAAATGGGTATTAATTAGGTAAAATTAATATAAATATAAAAGAATTTTATATTGGAATATTAGCATAATTATGGGGGATTTTAGGGGATTTTCGGAATTTAGGAAAATAAAAATAATAAAATAAAAGAAATAAAAATAAAATAAAAATAAAGGTGCATGAGCCAAGGATTAAACCTTGGACCTCTTGTACAACCATGTATGCACTAACCAACTCACCTAGCAAGGTATTGTTAGGAGGGAATGAAGTGGATATTGGTTAAGGCATAGAAGAAGATGAAGAGTCATGGAGAGACTCTTCATTTGCCTCCTTAATGGGCTATTAAAGGGGGGTTTTGGGAGTTACCTCTTCTTCCCATCACTTGCATTTCGAAAACTCTTCCTTCCCTCATCCTAGCCGAATACCCAAGGAGGGGTTCTCCCTTGGAAAAGCTCCACAAGAGGTCTTATCTCCAAAGATCTAAGAGTTTCCCCAAGGATACAAGGACAAGGAGGCAAGGATCCAAAGCTTTTGCAATCTTCTTCTTCTTCCAAGGTTCGAAAAATCAAGAAACTCAAGGTAAGACTCCCTCACCTGTGGTATAATAGTTCCTTATGATTTCCATGATTTTTAGCATGATATATTGGTTGGTTTTTAGATTTGATGTTGAAAGGAAAGAAAATCAGGAATCCTAGGTTTATGGGTTTCGGCCACAAGGATTTTAAGGTCTATAATGATGCTAAAAATCTATATAATGTTATTTATTGTTCCCTTATGATGTTTAGAGGTTAAGTATAATTTTTGGGGAATTTTTGGAGTACCCTAGGATACCCTAGGGTTTCGGCCAACATGGAAGAAGCAAAGCAAGCACCCTAGGATACCCTAGGGTTTCGGCCATAATGTTTAAGGGTCCATGATGATGCTAAAAATCTGTATAATATTATTTATTGTTCCCTTATGATGTTTAGAGGTTAAGTATAATTTTTGGGAATTTTTGGAGTACCCTAGGATACCCTAGGGTTTCGGCCAACATGGAAGAAGCAAAGCAAGCACCCTAGGATACCCTAGGGTTCCGGCCACAATGTTTAAGGGTCCTTGATGATGCTAAAAATCTGTATAATGTTATTTATTATTCCCTTATGATGTTTATAGGTTACGTATAATTTTTGGGAATTTTTGGAGTACCCTAGGATACCCTAGGGTTTCGGCCAACATGGAAGAAGCAAAGCAAGCACCCTAGGATACCCTAGGGTTTCGGCCACAATGTTTAAGGGTCCATGGTGATGCTAAAAATCTGTATAATGTTATTTAAGGTTCCCTTATGATGTTTAGAGATTAAATATAATTTTGGGGAATTTTTGGGGTACCCTAGGGTCCCCTAGGGTTTCGGCCAACCCATGAACTCATGGGTAGAGTTAAATCCAAACCCCCAATGTATGGATGTTCCTTTACCTTGTGCCATCTTATATGTTTATGGGAATGATGGAAACCTTCTATGTAGGTTTCGGCCAAGGCTAGGTAATTAGGGTTTGATGGAGTTAAGATTTGAAGAATGATGGTTTATAGTTCATTATGAAGAATACCTAAGGGTTCAAGCATGTGGTAGGAATTTAAGTTACCTATAACCCTAACCTTAAGTACCATGTTTATGTATGTATGCTTATGATTTGGACGGCATGTCTAATAGGGTTATCTATGAATGTCTTATGTTCCATGTCATGCACTTGGATAGTAGGAATCATGTTTATGGAAGTCCTACCTATGAATACTTATGTTATGATAAGAACCATATGATGTTATATGTTCATGCTATGTTAAGAACCATGCTATGTTATATGTTCATGTTATGTTAAGAACCATGTTCTGTTACGTATGATAAGAATGATGCATGCCACGTTCTTATGAATAAGGATGCATGCCATGTTGCTATGAATAAGGATGCATGCCATGTTATGAATAATGATGCGAACCATGTTAATGAATAAGGATGCATGCCATGTTATGAATGAAGATGCATGCCATGATATGAATAATGATGCATGCCACGTTATGAATAAAGATGCATGCCATGTTTATGAAGAAAGATAATGCTCATGCCTTCCAGGCATAATGATGATCAAGCATGTTTTAAGTCATGCTTCATGTAACCAAGTAATGTCATGTTTAAATATGCCATGAATGTCTTATGAATGATGAAGCATGTAAAGTATTTTACTTTATGAATGGGGCTTGTACCGGACCGAAGTATGGGTCCAAGGGATGGGTACCTTAAGAACGCCCCGGTTCTAGACTACCGAAGCTGTCCACGGTTCTGGCACTACCGAAGCTATGCAACAGGGATGGGCACCTTAAGAACGCCCCGGTTCGAGGACTACCGACTATGCTGTCCTTACCCTAGTAGGTCGAGGCTAGCTACCTTGTATTTACTTAGGGATGCGCTCCATGAGGTATGTATGTGGTACAAGCCGGGGACCCCAACAAAGTGATAATTATGTTTAAGTATTTAAAATTATGTTTTACAAGTTAAGCATCTATAGATATATATATACATATGCATTCCACCCACGCATTCATTCATGTTATGCATTATGCTATGATGATAATGTCTTATGCTTATGATTCATGTTAAGAAATGGGTATGATAGTAAATGATTTATGCCATGATTATGTTAAGAAGATGCCCATATGCTATAATGGAAAGTATGCTCATGATATGCTAGATAGGTTGATCTATACCTTATGTTTATGTTTATACCATGTTTCATGCCATGTTAGGAATGTCTAATGATGAGTATGTTTATCCCATGCTATATGCTATGATAGGAATGTTAATTATGTCTATGCTTATGTTTATGCTTTATGCCATGATAAAAATGTTTAATCATGTCTATGCTTATGTTTATGCTTTATGCCATGATAGGAATGTTTAGTTATGTTTATGGTTATGCCATGTACCATGCCATGTAAAGTTTAAGTAGGTTTATGTAGATGCTTCATGTTTAAGACTAAATGATGATTATGTTTCTTATGATTATGAATGAAAGACGAATGATTTTAGTGAGTAGGAAAGAGTCTTACTAAGCCTGTGTGCTTATGGTCTTTTTCCCTTATACCGCAGATCATGCAAGGGGACAGTAAGGAAGCAGCAGGAGGGCAAGAACAATGTGTGTGATAGTGACTTGGCCCAGGAAATCATATGTTTACCGTTTATGCGAGAACTTTACTTTTGACATCTCTATGCTTGAATAATGACTCATGGAACTTTATGTTATGATATGACATGATATGATGCCTAAGTTCAAAGTGAACCTTATAATATAAGGTTATGTATGACATGATATGATGCTTAAGTTCAAGGTCAATATGCTAAGGTTCCTATGTTATTAAGTTAAGAATGTTAGTAGGGCATGTATAAGTTAAAGTTATAATCCGCTACCTTATGATGTCTACATGCCCTAAGTATGTTAACGTAACGCCGCTTAGGAAAAAAAAAAGCGGGCGTTACACAAACCTTACATCAGAAGGAGTTGTACGCCAAATTCTCAAAGTGTGAGTTTTGGCTTGATCAGGTGGCCTTCCTAGGCCACATCATTTCCAAGGAAGGTATTATAGTAGACCCAGCCAAGATTGAAGCAGTTAGTAACTGGAGTCGACCAAAGAATGCCAGTGAGATCAGAAGTTTTCTGGGTTTGGCAGGGTACTACAGAAGGTTTGTAGAGGACTTTTCAAAGATAGCTTCTCCACTTACAGCCATGACCAGAAAGAATAAGAAGTATGAGTGGACTGACGACTGTGAGCAGAGCTTCCTTGAGTTGAAGAAGAGACTGACCAGCGCTCCTATCCTTACAGTACCCGAAGGTGATAAGAGCTGATATATACAGTGATGCATCTGTTAGTGATATGAGAGAAGTGTCCTAAGGCAATCGCCTTATGATTGTAAACATTTATTTTCAATAAATGATAATTCACTATTTGAGTATACATGTTTGTATTTGATTGGGATCTTAAACTCATATACTGAATGTCCGCCATACAATTCACAGCATAAGAGAATTTGTGATGGGATCACAACTAGTGATTATCTCTAAATGTGCAAATGTGAATTGTTGGAAATATCCCTAGTCGATGAATTGATAAATACGGACATTATCAATTCTGTTGAGACTAGCATGGGTTATTCTCTATTCAGCTGATTCTCACTGGCTGGTGACATTGGGATGTCCGGAGATAAACATGGATGCTAGTTAAGGGAACTAGTTCATTGGAGTGATTAGCTGTAAGACTTCATATGGGAATCTACATGTAGATATGTCAATGAAGATCTTACTGCGGCTTAAGTGCGATGTTCCTTTGACTTGCGGTGTTCAAGTCATCTTGGTCATGGAGACTTATACTTTGACATCTTAAGCAAGCATCTCCAAGGAGGTGTGGACCCAGGATGATCGGGTATAAGCCGAAGTGCCCGAAGATGTTTGAACAGCCTACAAAGGATTCACCACTCCTTGCGAGGAGAAGTATACCCAGGCCTATCGTCGGATTGTTACTCAAAGCCTCTGGCCAGAGCATATCATGTTAAGAGTGCGAGTCTCTTAAATACATGAGAGTAATTAGAAATCCAAAGGACGAGAAAGACACTACTTGGGCTAGGTGTGACGTAGTCAGCCTAGTGGGGACTAACACCATTGACCGTGTCCTGAACCAAGTGGGTATAAGGTGGTGAAGGGAATGGGGCACGATTCATTAGAGCTGCTGAAGGGTTTCAGAATATTTTATTCTGAGGTCAAACCGTTGATCTTTCGATTAATTGGGGATCATGATGTACTACTAGGTGCCACTCATGATCGTTCTATAATTAATGGGTTAATTATAGACGGCCAACATAAATCGAAAGCCTATTTAGTCACACGCAATACGAGTAATCCGAGGGATTTAAAACGAGTTGAAAATTGGATTTTCCGATCAAGAGAAACAAGTCGAATCTGAGTTAGTCAGAGGCGCAATGGAAGCCAAAAATGGCTAAGTCTTTTGAAGGCTTTTTGGGTGAATTAAATGAGTTTAATTCGCGGTTTATTGGGTTGGTTTTGGCCGGCCAAAGAGGGTGTTAAACCCTCTTTGGTGGCCGGCCAAATAAGAGGAGAAAAACCAATTTAATTGGTTTAATTAATAAAATAAATCTAGTGTAATTTATTTTATAAATTATGGATAAATAAATTTTTATAAAGAAATTTATATAAATAAAATTTGTAGAAATTTATTCTTTTATGGAAGATTAAAATAATCCATGAATTGATTTATTTTAATTTTATAAAATTAATTATGAATTGATTTTTCCATAATAAGAAAGTTTATAAATTTCTTATAAAAATTTATTCCATAATTTAAAGAGAAGAAGAATTAGTTTTATTATAAATTAGTTTATAATAAAGACTCGGTTTAAACGGAATAATTAATAAGAAAATTTATAAGATAAATTTCTTATAACTAATTCCGTTAAATCCGTTAATTCGGTTTAGAGGGAGACTTAGCAAAGGAGTTGCTACTATATATAGGAACCAAAGGCTAGCCCTTATTCCTAACCAATTGAGTAATTGTTATTATTCTCTCCCTCTCTCTCTTAATCTCTTCTCCTCTTCTTCTTCTTCCCTTAGGGCCGGCGCCCATTCTTGTGGATTAGGGCCGGCGCACCCAACCTTCCTCCAAGGGTGAAGTTGGCGTGAGCAACCAAGAAGAAGGAGAACCCGAACACGAAGTAGAAGAAGCGGATAGCGACTCCTCTCCTCTCGGAATTCGATTCCGTTACTTCTTGTTGGTTAGTTTCCTATACCTTCTCTTGTTCATCTAGTTGTGCCTTCTGAGGATCTAGTAGTTCTCGTTGGCACAAAACTCGCGACTTTGTGAAGTCATCCCGAAGAGAACTCGGCGTGGACGCGAATAGAGGCGGAGCTTCCAAGGGACGCTACGGTTGGATCTCGTCCCTTACTTCGAGTTACGAGAGGTACTTGGTAAATTTGTTTACTTTTCCGCAAAGTTTTATTTTATGATTATGTCAACACAATGTAAGGTTGCATGCTAGATACGAAGTTAAAATAATTTAGGAAATTATTTTATGCAAACTCTTCCGCTGCACGAAAAATTTTGAATTTTACGAACTCGTATCCTTGTCGACATGCACCCGGTCCCAACATCATCAAAGTTAGGACTTGGAGCAGTCCTTATGCAAGAAGGCAAAGTCATAGCTTATGCTTCCAGGCAACTCAAGGACTATGAAAAGAATTACCCCACTCATGATCTAGAGTTGGCAGTTGTAGTCTTCGCTCTAAAAATATGGAGGCATTACTTGTATGGAGTGGAGTGTAAGATTTATACAGATCACCAGAGTCTGAAATATTTCTTCACTCAGAAAGACCTCAATATGAGACAGCGAAGGTGGCTTGAGTTAGTGAAGGACTATGACTGTGAGATTCTGTACCACCCTAGTAAGGCAAATAGAGTAGCAGATGCACTGAGTAGAAAGACTTGTGCCACTTTGATGTCCTTATAATCGTTGGCACCACCATTACAGAAGGAGATAGTAGATTATGGGGTGGAGATTATTGATGGACAGCTAGCCCTATTGACACTAGAGTCCACTTTGCTTGAAGAGATACAGAAAGAGCAAGCTGAGGCTTCTGATATCCAAAGGATCAAGCAAGAGGTGCAAGAAGAAGAGAGTAAAGAGTTTAGAGTATCTGACAGTGGGATACTCTATTATGGTGACCGTTTGTGTGTTCCCAAGAATGAGGAGATGAGAAAGAAGATTCTTGAATAAGCCCATGGAACTCCCTACTCCATGCATCCTGGTTCTACCAAGATGTACCAGGACTTGAAAAGAATATTTTGGTGGTCTGGAATGAAAAGAGACATAGCTAGGTATGTCAGCACCAGCCTGACATGTCAGAGAGTTAAAGCAGAATACCAGAGACCAGGAGGTGTCCTACAGCCCATTCAGATTCCAGAGTGGAAATGGGAAGACATAGCCATGGATTTCATAGTTGGTTTACCAAAGACAACTAATGGCTATGATGCTATTTGGGTGATAGTAGACAGATTGACCAAGTCTGCCCACTTCTTGGCAATCAGAGTATCCTACTCAATTGAAAAGTTAGCCCAGTTATATGTGCAAGAAGTGATCCGACTACACGGAGTCCCGAAGACCATTATCTCTGATAGGGATGATCGTTTCACTTCACACTTTTGGGAGTGTGTACAGACAGCGTTAGGCACCAAACTGAAATTCAGCACAGCTTTCTATCCCTAGACTGATGGACAGACAGAGAGAGTGAATCAGGTTCTAGAAGATATGCTCAGAGCTTGTGCATTGGACTTCAAGGGTAGTTGGTGCAAGTATTTGTGTTTAGCTGAGTTTGCCTACAACAACAGTTACCAAGCCACTATTGGTATGGCACCCTATGAAACTCTTTATGGTAGGCAGTGTAGATCTCCCCTCTGTTGGTATGAAGGTAGTGAGAAGAAGGAAATGGGGTCATAGACTGATCTTATAGATGATACCACAGAAGCTATAAAGAGCATCCGCCAGAGGATAGAGACTGCTCAGAGTAGGTAGAAGAGTTACGCCGATGTACGCCGTAGGCCGTTAGAGTTTGAAGTTGGGGATACAGTTTTCCTCAAAGTAGCTCCTATGAAGGGTGTGATGAGATTTGGCAAGAAAGGTAAGCTAAGTCCTCGATACATAGGACCGTACCTAGTGACGAAAAGAGTTGGCAAGGTAGCTTATGAGTTGGAGCTACCTCCAGAGATGTCAGCAATACACAATGTGTTTCATGTCTCGATGCCAAAGAAGCATATCCCAGATGCCAACCAAGTGATTGAGCCACAGATGGTACAAGTGCAAGAAGATCTCAGTTATGAAAGTCGACCTATTCAGATAATAGATCGAGCAGATAAGAAGCTGAGGAACAAAGTGGTACCATTAGTGAAAGTCTTATGGCTAAATCAGAAGTATGAAGAGGCAACTTGGGAATCAGAAGATAGCATGAGGCAAAGGTATCCAGAGCTGTTCTAAGTTCGAGGATGAACTTTTTATAAGGTAGGGAGGATTGTAACACCCAATAATTTTCTGGTATTATTAGGGATTTTTCGGAATTTTATAACATTTTTTCAGATTAAAAATAGAAAGAAAAAAAATAAGGGGTCGGGTGGGATTTGATCCCGCGACCACAAGGGAAGCAAAGCCTTAAGGGCATCCAAGTAACCAGCTGGGCTAGGGTATCAAGCAGAGAAAAGGATGAAACGAAATAATATTATAGTTGATTTAGCCCGTTTCATGAAGAGGTATTTAAACTTCCACTTAAGTTGTGTTAAGACCCCTTTTAGGGTTTCGGGAAGCCGCGCGAGCAGAGGGAGGAGGTTGCGAAAACAGGGAGAAAGGGGGAGTTTTCTTCCTCCTTCTTCTTCCTCTTGAATTAGAAAACCTAGGGCTTCTTCCCTAGGGCCAAGGGTGAAGTTTTCTTGCAAAAGAAGAGGAAAAGAACCCTACGCTAGGAATTTCGAGATACTTAGTGAGTTTTCTTCAAGAAAAGGGTAAGTAGATCACTCACCTGCAATAGGAGTAGTTTTCGTATGTAAGATCTTGTTGTAGAACCATGTTTTATGATGCATGCGTTAAGATTATGGTTAGCGTGTGTTTTAAGTTCTTAAAGATGCATGTTTTTCATGATAGAAATTTAATTTGGTTTAGATTTGGTGTATGTAAGCTAAGCATGATAAGATTTAATTTGTGAAGAGTCCCAAAAATGAGGTTGGGATTAAGGGCACGCAAGGTACTCGATGAAAGTTCCAAGTAACAATGGTAAAGGGTTTTAAGTGCAAAGTTTATGCGAAAGTAAGATAGTTGATCAGTATAAGTGCTGTAAGTAAGAAAGTATTTTATTTTCAGAAAGTGACATGTACCGGGCAAATAGAAGACCCACCGAAAGATAGAAAGAAGCTCTAATAGGGTGTGGTAGCTAGCTACCCCACAACATATTAGAGAAGCGCGCAATTGGTACATTGATACCATGGTACAATGTCAAGGCCTAAAGAAAGTTGAATATTATTTTCAAGTATATAAGTATTTACAAGTGTTTTAGCTTTGAGTACATGTCTTTATTTCAATAAGTTCACATTGATACTTTGCAAGCTTGATAAAGGGTAAGAGTAAAGAGGTTAGTGTTTTAATGTATGGGCATGTTAAGTTTGCAAATGTTTTATGCAAGTAATGTTTTCAACATGATTGAGCATGATAAGTATATGTAAGTTTTCCCATGTGCATGTATTTTGGAAGTAAGCATTTTTTGAAAAGAGCATGTTTATCCCTTATCGTTTGGATTTGTGAGTTAGGATTTACTTACTAAGCAATTTGCTTATTAGTTGCATTTTCCTTCTATTGCAGATAAAGGTAAAGAAAAAGCATAAGTTAAGGAGGCGAAGGGACTTGCTTTGATGTTCAGTGGCGGCGGAACCGTGGAAGAGATCTTTGGGCTAAGTCTTGTAGAACATGTGTTTTGGTGTTTTGAAGTGGTAGAAGGAATGACTTTGTTTAAACTACGCATAGAGGTTAAGTTTGGTACAAACTCTAGAGTGTTTTGCTTACATTTTGATAGTTTTGTTAAATCTCGCAAGGATTCTAATTTCAAGTTATTGGATTCGTTTTGAGTTGCTAAAATGTTTATAAAACTAGTATAGAGTATAGAAATGGAGTTATGTCTTTGTTTACATTGGAGGTATGTGAATTGTGGACTTTTGAAACAAACTTTCGGGTCTGAAAATGTAGGTTTCAGGCGTGCCAGTCGACTGGTACAGAACCAGTCGACTGCAATATCGAACAGAACCTTCTGTTCGGTCTACCAGTCGACTGGTGCTGCTCCCAAAAAAAAAAAACTTGCTGTGGCCGATACCAGTCGACTGGCTATATACCAGTCGACTGGTACCATTGAAAAGAAGTGGTATAGAGCAGCTGGTTAGTGCTTCAGTGTTACAACTAAGAGGTCTAGGGGTCAAATCCTTGCAAAGCAAATAAAATGAAAGTTGTTTTGTTTTTTTGGAAAAAAAAAAGAGAGAAGGAAAAAAAAATATCAGAGCAAGTTAAGGGAAGTCAAATAGTGGTAATCCTAAGGCTAAGACTAAGGTAAAGTTAGATCCAGTTTTCCATCCTTCCGCCACACTGACATCAAGCATCAATCCTGCCGCCTGCCAAGTAAGAGGTTCATGTATTGTAGTTTTATATGCTTTTTATTATTGACTGCTAGTATCAGTAAGTGCATGATGATCGAAAAGTATGTGAGTATTATTATTATATGCTAATGTATGCATAGAGATAGTGAAGTAAGTTTGTAAGAGATGATGAGCATTTATTTCTTATTTATTTCCTGTACACCATAGAGCAAGAGAGATGGCAAGAGGACGTCCCAGAATTGTCCGCAACGAGGAGCAAGCTCCTAGAGAATAGGAGTCAACTGAGTCAGTACCACCCACAGATCTTCAAGGAGTGGTGGCCCAGCTTTAGAGGCAACTTGCTGAGCAGCAGCAAGTTATTGCTGCCTTGATGGCTAATCAGCAGGCCACTCCTGTTGCCACGCCAGTGGCGCCAGTGGCACAAGTAGTGGCACCAGCGGTGACATAGACTCCCCCAGTACCTCTGACAAGAGAAGTGAGACAGGAAGCATATCTGATCCAATGGCAGAGACTGAAGCCCGAGAATTTTTCTGGCACAAGTGAACCATGGGATGCTCAGGCATGGTTCAAAACGGTGGAAAGTATAATGGAGTTACTGGACTGGCCCGAGGTGGAGAAGATAAAGTGCACATCCTTCTGCCTTACTGGAGATGCTAGGATGTGGTGGGAAAGAGTGAAAGCTAAGAGGAATGTGAATCAGATGACCTGGGCCGACTTTGAAGCAGAATTTCTGGAAGAGTACTTTCACATGAAAGTGACAAACAAGCACTATGATGAATTCACTGAGTTTCGTCAAGGAGATCTAACTGTGGATGAAGCAGTGAAGAAGTTCAATCGACTAGCTCGCTTGTGCCCGAAGTTAGTCAGTACGGAGAAGGAAAGGGGTCAGGCTAATACTCAAGATGCTGAGGCCTCAGATAGCTCTAAATGTGGCCGGTAGTGGAAATAGACCCCAGACTTCAGAAGAACTAGTAAGTAGTGCTTTGATCACGGAGCACTACTTAAATAGTATAAAGGCCACACGTGTACAACAACAACAGGCAGCAGCCCAGAAGCCCCAAGGGAATCCTCAGAACCAACAGAATTGGAAAGGAAATTCTGGCAAGAGGAAGCAGTGGGACCAGAAGACTTCTGAGGGCAACAAAGGGGGCACATCAAGCAAGCAACTCAAGTATTCTCCTTGTTCGAAGTGTGGGAAGACACATCCTGGAGTATGTCGTCAGGGCATGAGCGGATGCCATATTTGCGGAGCAGAGGGGCATATGATGAAGGTTTGCCCTAACCGGTCCAGTGTTAGCGGGTGTTATATCTGTGGAGTAGTAGGGCACCTGGCCAAGGCATGCCCTAAAGCAAAGCCGCCTCCACCACAGCTTCTTCAGTACGGGGGTGGACCTGCTCAGCTGCACCAGATGCAGCCAGTTATGGAGGGATCTTATTACAGTCAGGCGAGGATGGAATCCCCACCAGCCACGACCAACGCCAAGGTTTTCGCCATCACCAGGGAAGAGGTGGCAAATGCTCCTAACATGGTCACAGGTCGAATACTCATCTCATCTCAATATGCCATTGTGTTATTCGATACTGGGGCAACCCATTCTTTTGTATGCATACTTTTCTCTAAAAAGCTAGGGATCCCACCAGAAAGTTTGGGTCAGAAATTTTTAACAACCTTACCGTCAGGGGAAGTAATGACCTCTACTCAGATGTTAAGGGCAGTACCAATCTGGATTTCCAACCGAGAGCTCTATAGTGACTTGGTAGTCCTTGAGATGAAGGATTACGATGTTATTTTAGGGATGGATTTCTTGAGCAAGTACAGTGCTTCTATAGACTGCCGCAAGAGAAAAGTCAAGTTCACACCAGAAGCAGAACCTTCATTTGAGTTTATTGGAGACCCAAGAAGAAAGGCAAAGAGGTTCCTATCTACCTTACAAGCTCAGAGAATGTTAGAGAAGGGGTGCTCTGGTTTTCTAGCTCATATAGTGGATGCAAGTCAAGGAGAAGGATTGAAGAGAGAAGAAGTGAGGGTAGTCTGTGACTATCCTGAGGTGTTCCCTGAAGAGTTACCAGGACTCCCTCCCAATCGGGAAATTGAGTTTGAAATTGAGTTGGCCCCAGGAACCAACCCAATTTCGAAGGCACCTTATCGCATGGCGCCAGCAGAACTGAAAGAATTACAAGAACAATTGCAAGAGTTGCTTGACAAGGGTTTCATCCGCCCTAGTCATTCACCTTGGGGAGCTCCTGTACTGTTCGTCAAGAAGAAAGATGGATCTATGCGAATGTGCATAGATTATCGAGCTTTGAATAAGGTAACCATCAAGAACAGATATCCTTTGCCAAGGATAGATGATTTATTTGATCAACTGAAGGGAGCCACAGTGTTCTCCAAGATAGATCTACGATCAGGTTACCATCAGCTCAGAGTGAAGGAGAGTGATGTGCCAAGGACTGTTTTCAGTATAAGATATGGGCACTATGAGTTTGTGGTCATGCCCTTTGGAGTGACAAACGCCCCTGCGACGTTTATGGATCTAATGAATAGAGTGTTCAAGGACTTTCTGGACAAGTTCGTCATTGTCTTTATTGATGATATCCTAGTGTATTCAAAGACTCAGGAAGAACATGCCGAACACCTGAAGATGGTATTGCAAACCTTACATCAGAAGGAGTTCTACGCCAAATTCTCAAAGTGTGAGTTTTGGCTTGATCAGGGGGCCTTCCTAGGCCACATCATTTCCAAGGAAGGTATTATAGTAGACCCAGCCAAGATTGAAGCAGTTAGTAACTGGAGTCGACCAAAGAATGCCAGTGAGATCAGAAGTTTTCTGGGTTTGGCAGGGTACTACAGAAGGTTTGTAGAGGACTTTTCAAAGATAGCTTCTCCACTTACAGCCATGACCAGAAAGAATAAGAAGTATGAGTGGATTGACGACTGTGAGCAGAGCTTCCTTGAGTTGAAGAAGAGACTGACCAGCGATCCTATCCTTACAGTACCCGAAGGTGATAAGAGCTTTGATATATACAGTGATGCATCAAAGCTAGGACTTGGAGCAATCCTTATGCAAGAAGGCAAAGTCATAGCTTATGCTTCCAGGCAACTCAAGGACTATGAAAAGAATTACCCCACTCATGATCTAGAGTTGGCAGCTGTAGTCTTCGCTCTAAAAATATGGAGGCATTACTTGTATGGAGTGGAGTGTAAGATTTATACAGATCACCAGAGTCTGAAATATTTCTTCACTCAGAAAGACCTCAATATGAGACAGCGAAGGTGGCTCGAGTTAGTGAAGGACTATGACTGTGAGATTCTGTACCACCCTGGTAAGGCAAATAGAGTAGCAGATGCACTGAGTAGAAAGACTTGTGCCACTTTGATGTCCTTATCATCGTTGGCACCACCATTACAGAAGGAGATAGTAGATTATGGGGTGGAGATTATTGATGGACAGCTAGCCCTATTGACACTAGAGTCCACTTTGCTTGAAGAGATACAGAAAGAGCAAGCTGAGGCTTCTGATATCCAAAGGATCAAGCAAGAGGTGCAAGAATAAGAGAGTAAAGAGTTTAGAGTATCTGACAGTGGGATACTCTATTATGGTGACCGTTTGTGTGTTCCCAAGAATGAGGAGCTGAGAAAGAAGATTCTTGAATAAGCCCATGGAACTCCCTACTTCATGCATCTTGGTTCTACCAAGATGTACCAGGACTTGAAAAGAATATTTTGGTGGTCCGGAATGAAAAGAGACATAGCTAGGTATGTCAGCACCTGCCTGACATGTCAGAGAGTTAAAGCAGAACACCAGAGACCAGGAGGTGTCCTACAGCCCATTCAGATTCCAGAGTGGAAATGGGAAGACATAGCCATGGATTTCATAGTTGGTTTACCAAAGACAACTAATGGCTATGATGCTATTTGGGTGATAGTAGACAGATTGACCAAGTCTGCCCACTTCTTGGCAATCAGAGTATCCTACTCAATTGAAAAGTTAGCCCAGTTATATGTGCAAGAAGTGATCCGACTACACGGAGTCCCGAAGACCATTATCTCTGATAGGGATGGACGTTTCACTTTACACTTTTGGGAGTGTGTACAGACAGCGTTAGGGACCAAACTGAAATTCAGCACAGCTTTCCATCCCCAGACTGATGGACAGACAGAGAGAGTGAATCAGGTTCTAGAAGATATGCTCAGAGCTTGTGCATTGGACTTCAAGGGTAGTTGGTGCAAGTATTTGTGTTTAGCTGAGTTTGCCTACAACAACAGTTACCAAGCCACTATTGGTATGGCACCCTAGAAGCTCTTTATGGTAGGAAGTGTAGATCTCCCCTCTGTTGGTATGAAGGTAGTGAGAAGAAGGAAATGGGGTCACAGACTGATCTTATAGATGATACCACAGAAGCTATAAAGTGCATCCGCCAGAGGATAGAGACTGCTCAGAGTAGGCAGAAGAGTTACGCCGATGTACGCCGTAGGCCGTTAGAGTTTGAAGTTGGGGATACAGTTTTCCTCAAAGTAGCTCCTATGAAGGGTGTGATGAGATTTGGCAAGAAAGGTAAGCTAAGTCCTCGATACATAGGATCGTACCTAGTGACGAAAAGAGTTGGCAAGGTAGCTTATGAGTTGGAGCTACCTCCAGAGATGTCAGCAATACACAATGTGTTTCATGTCTCGATGCTAAAGAATCATATCCCAGATGCCAACCAAGTGATTGAGCCACAGATGGTACAAGTGCAAGAAGATCTCAGTTATGAAAGTCGACCTATTTAGATAATAGATCGAGCAGATAAGAAGCTGAGGAACAAAGTGATACCATTAGTGAAAGTCTTATGGCTGAATCAGAAGTATGAAGAGGCAACTTGGGAATCAGAAGATAGCATGAGGCAAAGGTATCCAGAGCTGTTCTAAGTTCGAGGATGAACTTTTTATAAGGTAGGGAGGATTGTAACACCCAATAATTTTCTGGTATTATTAGGGATTTTTCGGAATTTTATAGCATTTTTCAGATTAAAAATAGAAAGAAAAAAATAAGGGGTCGGGTGGGATTTGATCCCGCAACCACAAGGGAAGCAAAGCCTTAAGGGCATCCAAGTAACCAGCTGGGCTAGGGTATCAAGCAGAGAAAAGGAATGAAACGAAATAATATTATAGTTGATTTAGCCTGTTTCATGAAGAGGTATTTAAACTTCCACTTAAGTTGTGTTAAGACCCCTTTTAGGGTTTTGGGAAGCCGCGCGAGCAGAGGGAGGAGGTTGCGAAAACAGGGAGAAAGAGGGAGTTTTCTTCCTCCTTCTTCTTCCTCTTGAAGTAGAAAACCTAGGGCTTCTTCCCTAGGGCCAAGGGTGAAGTTTTCTTGCAAAGGAAGAGGAAAAGAACCCTACGCTAGGAATTTCGAGATACTTAGTGAGTTTTCTTCAAGAAAAGGGTAAGTAGATCACTCACCTGCAATAGGAGTAGTTTTCGTATGTAAGATCTTGTTGTAGAACCATGTTTTATGATGCATGCATTAAGATTATGGTTAGCGTGTGTTTTATGTTCTTAAAGATGCATGTTTTTCATGATAGAAATTTAATTTGGTTTAGATTTGGTGTATGTAAGCTAAGCATGATAAGATTTAATTTGTGAAGAGTCCCAAAAATGAGGTTGGGATTAAGGGCACGCAAGGGTACTCGATGAAATCCCAAGTAAGAAAGGTAAAGGGTTTTAAGTGCAAAGTTTATGCGAAAGTAAGATAGCTTGATCAGTATAAGTGCTGTAAGTAAGAAAGTATTTTATTTTCAGAAAGTGACATGTACCGGGAAAATGGAAGACCTACCGAAAGATAGAAAGAAGCTCTAATAGGGTGTGGTGGCTAGCTACCCCACAACATATTAGAGAAGCGCGCAATTGGTACATTGATACCATGGTACAATGTCAAGGCCTAAAGAAAGTTGAATATTATTTTCAAGTATATAAGTATTTACAAGTGTTTTAGCTTTGAGTACATGTCTTTATTTCAATAAGTTCACATTGATACTTTGCAAGCTTGATAAAGGGTAAGAGTAAAGAGGTTAGTGTTTTAATGTATGGGCATGTTAAGTTTGCAAATGTTTTATGCAAGTAATGTTTTCAACATGATTGAGCATGATAAGTATATGTAAGTTTTCCCATGTGCATGTATTTTGGAAGTAAGCATTTTTGAAAAAGAGCATGTTTATCCCTTATCGTTTGGATTTGTGAGTTAGGATTTACTTACTAAGCAATTTGCTTATTAGTTGCATTTTCCTTCTATTGCAGATAAAGGTAAAGAAAAAGCATAAGTTAAGGAGGCGAAGGGACTTGCTTTGATGTTCAGTGGCGGTGGAACCGTGGAAGAGATCTTTGGGCTAAGTCTTGTTGAACATGTGTTTTGGTGTTTTGAAGTGGTAGAAGGAATGACTTTGTTTAAACTACGCATAGAGGTTAAGTTTGGTACAAACTCTAGAGTGTTTTGCTTACATTTTGATAGTTTTGTTAAATCTCGCAAGGATTCTAATTTCAAGTAATTGGATTCGTTTTGAGTTGCTAAAATGTTTATAAAACTAGTATAGAGTATAGAAATGGAGTTATGTCTTTGTTTACATTGGAGGTATGTGAATTGTGGACTTTTGAAACAAACTTTCGGGTCTGAAAATGCAGGTTTCAGGCGTGCCAGTCGACTGGTACAGAACTAGTCGACTGCGATATCGAACAGAACCTTCTGTTCGGTCTACCTGTCGACTGCCAAAAGGCCAGTCGACTGGTGCCGCGCCCAAAAAAAAAACTTGCTGTGCCGATACCAGNCTGTGGAGAGAAATATATTTATAGAGTAGTTACGATTCTTTTCATAAAGATAGTATAAATAGATAATTAAGAGAGGAAATTAGATTTTTGGTTTTCTCTCTACCTCACCCTAGCCGCACGACACACGCACGGGAATCCACTTCCCCTCTCTTGTGCGCACGCCAACACCAAGCCGAGACTTCCTCTCCTCTTCCAAGGGGGCGCCCGGCCAAGAGGGAACCAAGGAGACGGAGCGTTTCGTCCGTCTCGACGAGAAGAACACGTAGGCACGGACGGTTCGTAGAGATTTCAAGCTTCTCCCGAGCCCTAGACGTCAATTTTGGTTGTAAGTTCAAGGAAACCAATGTAAGTACTGCTCACCTGCAGTAAGAGGCGGTTTTTCCGCAAGAATTTCCCTTAAAAGTTTTTAAAAGAGATATTTCCTTTTTGTTTAAGTATTTGCATGTGATCTTAGTTCATTATATGCTTATATATGTTTGATTGGTACTCTATGTGAGTTTAGGGTCCAAGAAAAGCTATGAGAAAAGAAAAGAGAAGATAAAGATAAGAAAAGAAAAGGCCAAGGCCTTAAGAAATCCCCAAAAGTCAAGACTTAGGGATTTGGGCACACAAGAGGCTCATTAAAATGCCAAGGCATTTAAAGATAAGAAAGAAAAGAAAAAAAAGCTATTTTATTTTATAAGGCCAGTACCCGACGTCCAAGGGCGTCGTTAAAGAAATCCAGGTGTCCAATTCCAAGGTCTTGGCCCTGGTACACCAAGGTCTGCTCTATTAGGATTGGTGGCTCGCTACCCCAACCTTTTAGGGAACGCGCATAAGATGGTACTTACGTCTTAAGTGGATCTAAGTTATTATTATTTTCAAGTATATGCTTTAGCAAAGTTTTCTAAAGTTTAAAGAAGTTTTCAAAAAGTAAAGAATAGCTAAAGTTTCAAGTTAAGCCATGAAAAGTAAGTTGAGATTTATTAATGCTTGAGTATGCATGTTTTTGAGTTATACATGTTTAGTTTAGTTTTCTTTCAAGCATATAAGTATCTCATGTGATTTCATATTGATCAAGAAGCATGTTTGCACATTTCGAGATTTTGTGAGCTAGATAGTACTTACTAAGCTTTTTGCTTACTAGTTGCATTTCCTCTTACTGCAGATAAAGGTAAAGGCAAGCAATTCTGAAGGAAGGCGACGAGGCGGTGCTGAGTGAAGTGTGTGTGGTGGCTGAGCTTGGAGAGATCCTTGAGACAAGACAATTTAGTTATTTGAATTACAATGTTTAAGTTTATTCAAATTCCAAGTTATTGCTTTATGGAGTTTAGCGAACTTTTAAGCTTTGGATAGTTTTACATGCTCAATTTCGTAGAATAAAGATTCCATGCCATTTCATTTAGCATACATATCCTTATGATTGCATTGGATGAATAGAAGGGTGAGTAGTTTTGAATATTGATACTTTGTTGGAGATATTGATGCATGTGCCAAGATAGTACTAGTTTCCCTTTGAATCAAGCTTTTATTGCTCAATTATGCTTAGAAAAGTTGCTTTCTCATTCCATAATGCCTTAGTGATGTTATAGAACTTTGGGTGATGAGTTTCAATGGTTAGAAGCTAAGTTTGGTACAAACTCTAGCCTAAAATTTATATAGTTTTTCATAACTTGCTAAATCTCGCGAAAGTCCTAATTTCAAGTTTATGGATTCGTTTTGATTGGCTAAAATGTTTAGGAAACTAATATAGAGTATAGAAATGGTGTTGTGTCTTTGTATGGCTTGAAATTATATGTTTGGTGGACTTTTGAAACAGAGTTTCGAATCTGAAATTCAGATTTTCAGGCGTGTCAGTCGACTGGTTCAGTATCAGTCGACTGGCCTATCGAACAGCAGCTTCTGTTCGATGCACCAGTCGACTGCCAAGAGGCCAGTTGACTGGTGCCGCGCCCAGAAATTTTCCGTGGCCGATACCAGTCGACTGGCCAGATCGCAGTCGACTGGTACCACTGCAGAGAAGTCCTATAGAAAAGAAAAGAAGTGTGCTATTGTATCATGCATGACTATTAAAGTTAGAATATCATTCTTAGATAGATTAAAAAGAAAAAAAAAGATTTCCGCATTTCTAGTCGTGCATTAGAGACAAGAAGTAGACAAAAGTAACGATCCGTCTAAGGTAGAGAAGGCGGGTCGCTACAGTTGGTATCAGAGCAGTTCTCATTCTCCAGCATCACACACACATCAGCATCAACCTTGCCGTCTTCAAGTAAGAAAGCTTTAAGTTTCAGTTTTTCTATTGCTCCTTTATTTAATTGCAGCACAGAGAAATGCTTAAGTACTTACTCATATGTGCATAGAACAAGGAAGCGTATTTAATACCTTAGTATCACGGAATCATGTTTAATCCCTAGAATGGATATTAGAGAAATGCTTAAGTACTTACTTGATTTACCCAAAAGTAAGTTTTGGGATTATGGCACGCATGGTGCTTGATAAAAGTTTTGAGTAAAACCAAGGTCTTACTAAGCCCTAGAACGAGTTCTAGGACTAAGAAATGAGATAAGAATCAAGACCAAGGTCTTGTTATATCCTAAAGCAAGTTTGGGAACATTACCATTAAGTGTTAAGTTATACATTTGAGGACGTCCTAGAAAGGCCCAAAACGAGGAGCAAGCTCCTAGAAGGCAAGAAGCGTACCTCATTCAGTAGGAGAAACTGAAGCCAGGGAACTTCCCAGGCACAAGCAAACCATGGGATGCTTAAGCATGGTTCAAAACGTTGGAAAGAATAGTAGGGCTACTGGACTGGCATGAGGTAGAGAAGATAAAGTGTGCATCTTTCTGCCTTACGGGAGATGCTAGAATATAGTGGAAGAGAGTCAAGGCCAAGAGAAATGTCAGCCAGATGACATGGGCCGACTTCGAGACTGAGTTCTTCGAAGAATACTTTCACATGCAAGTAACCAACAAGCATTATGATGAATTCACGGAGTTCAGACAAGGAGAACTATCCGTAGATGAAGCAGTGAAGATGTTTAAGCGGTTAGCTCATCTGAGCCCAGAGCTAGTTAGCACAGAAAAAGAGATAGTTAGGCTAATGCTCAAGATGTTAAAGCCTGAGATAGCGTTGAAGGGGGCTAGCGGTGTTAAGAGGCTGCAAACCTCCGAAGAACTAATAAGTAGTGCTTTGATCACTGAGCACTACTTAAACAGTATAAAGGCCACTAGAAAGGTTGAACGATGAAGTTCTTAACAACCTTACCGTCAGGGGAAGTAATGGCCTCTACTGAGAGGCTAAGGGCAGTATCAATCTAGATTTCCAACCGAGAGCTCTACAGTGACTTGTTAGTCCTTGAGATGAAGGATTACGATGTCATTTTAGGAATGGACTTCTTGAGCAAGTATAATGCTTCTATAGACTGCCGCAAAAAAAAAGAAGTCAAGATTCACACCAGAAGCAGAACCTTCATTTGAGTTTATTGGAGACCCAAGGAGAAAGATAAATAGGTTCCTACCTACCTTACAAGCTCAGAGAATGTTAGAGAAGGGGTGCTCTGGTTTTCTAGCTCATATAGTGGATGCGAGTCAAGGAGAAGGATTGAAGAGAGAAGAAGTGAGGGTAGTCTGTGACTATCCTGAGGTGTTTCCTGAAGAGTTACCAGGACTCCCTCCCAATCGGGAAATTGAGTTTAAAATTGAGTTGGCCCCCAGGAACCAACCCAATTTCGAAGGCACCTTATCGCATGGCACCAGCAGAACTGAAAGAATTACAAGAACAATTGCAAGAGCTGCTTGACAAGGGTTTCATCCGCTCTAGTCATTCACCTTGGGGAGCTCCTGTACTGTTTGTCAAGAAGAAAGATGGATCTATGTGAATGTGCATAGATTATCGAGCTTTGAATAAGGTAACCATCAAGAACAGATATCCTTTGCCAAGGATAGATGATTTATTTGATCAGCTGAAGGGAGCCACAGTGTTCTCCAAGATAGATCTGCGATCAGGTTACCATCAGCTCAGAGTGAAGGAGAGTGATGTGCCAAGGACTGCTTTCAGTACAAGATATGGGCACTATGAGTTTGTGGTCATGCCCTTTGGAGTGACAAACGCCCCTGCGACGTTTATGGATCTAATGAATAGAGTGTTCAAGGATTTTCTGGACAAGTTCATCATTGTCTTCATTGATGATATCCTAGTGTATTCAAAGACTCGGAATGAACATGAAGAACACCTGAAGATAGCGTTGCAAACCTTACACTAGGAGGAGTTGTACGCCAAATTCTCAAAGTGTGAGTTTTGGCTTGATCAGGTGGCCTTCCTAGGCCACATTATTTCCAAGGAAGGTATTATGGTAGACCTAGCCAAGATTGAAGCAGTTAGTAACTGGAGTCAACCAAAGGATGCCAGTGAGATCAGAAGCTTCTTAGGCCTGGCAGGATATTATAGAAAATTTGTGGAGGACTTTTCCAGAATAGCCTCTCCACTCACAGCCCTGACCAGAAAGAATCAGGAGTTTGAGTGGTCAGATAAATGCGAGCACAGCTTCCTAGAACTGAAGAAAAGATTGACTAGTGCTCCCATCCTGACTGTTCCAGAGAGTGACAAGGCCTTTGACATCTACAGTGATGCATCCAAGATGGGCCTTGGAGCTGTCCTCATGCAAGACGGTAAAGTAATAGCATATGCCTCCAGACAGCTCAAGGACTATGAGAAGAATTACCCTACCCACGACCTTGAGCTAGCAGCTGTGGTTTTTGCACTAAAGCTCTGGAAACACTACCAGTATGGAGTGCAGTGCAGAATCTTCACAGACCATCAGAGTTTGAAGTACTTGTTCACTCAGAAGGATCTAAATATGAGGCAACGCAGGTGGCTAGAGTTGGTCAAAGATTATGACTGTGAAATCCTCTACCACCCAGGTAAAGCTAATGAAGTGGCAGATGCACTGAGCAGAAAATCCTGTGCAGCACTGATGTCCCTATCATCACTGTCTCTACCACTTCAGAAAGAGATAAAGGATTTTGGAGTCGAGGTAATAATTGGGCAACTTTCTGCGTTGACTCTAGAGTCAACCCTGCTTGTGGATATACAAAGAAAGCAAAGTCCAGACCCAGAGATCCAGAAGATCAAGCAGGAGGTCCAAGAGGCAGAAAATTCGGAGTTTCGAGTATCAGATAGTGGCATCCTCTACCTTGGAGACCGCCTTTGCGTCCCCAATGATGAGGAACTAAGAAAGAATATTTTAGAAGAGGCCCACAGTACCCCATACTCTATGCATCCTGGTTCTACCAAGATGTACCAAGATTTAAAGAAAAGATTCTGGTGGTCTGGACTCAAGCGAGACGTGGCCAGATATATCAGTACCTGCTTGACCTGCCAGAGAGTCAAGGCAGAGCACCAGAGACCAGGAAGAGTTCTACAGCCACTTCCCATTCCAGAGTGGAAGTGGGAAGAGATATCCATGGATTTTATCACAGGTCTCCCAAGGACCACCCGTGGACACGATGCAATATGGGTGATAGTGGACAGATTGACCAAGTCTGCCCACTTCCTAGCCATCAAGTTATCGCATTCGGTAGAGCAGTTAGCACAGTTGTACGTGAAAGAAGTAATCAGGCTTCACGGAGTTCCGAAGTCGATCGTTTCGGACAGAGATGGGCGGTTCATCTCCCATTTTTGGAGGTGTGTTCAGGACGCCCTAGGCACCAGACTTCAGTTCAGCATAGCTTTCCATCCCCAGACAGATGGACAAACAGAGAGAGTAAATCAGATTTTAGAAGACATGCTCAGGGCTTGTGCGTTGGACTTTAAAGGTAGTTGGTGCAAATTTCTGTGCTTAGCTGTGTTTGCCTACAACAATAGCTATCAGGCCACCATCAGGATGGCACCTTATGAGGCATTGTATTGCAGGAAATGCAGATCACCCATATGTTGGCAAGAAGCTGGTGAGAAGAAAGAGATGGAGTCCGGATTAGGCAGCCAGACTGAGCTTATAGATGAGACCACTCAGGCTATCCAGATGATCCGCCAGAGGATTGAGACTGCCCAGAGTAGACAAAAAAGTTATGCTGACACACGCCGTAGGCCACTTGAATTCCAAGTTGGAGATTCAGTATTTCTCAAGGTCGCTCCTATGAAGGGAGTGATGAGATTTGGCAAAAAGGGCAAGCTAAGTCCTCGCTATATAGGACCCTACAAGATCATAAAGAGGGTTGGTAAGGTAGCATATGAGTTGGACTTACCAGAGGATATGTCAGCTATCCACAGTACCTTTCATGTCTCTATGCTAAAGAAGTGTATTCACGATCCTAACCAAGTGATTCAGCCTCAGTCAGTACAGATCCAAGAAGATCTTAGCTATGAGAGCAGACCGACACAGATAGTGGACAAAGCAGTTAAAAGATTAAGAAACAAAGAAGTGCCACTAGTGAAGGTCATCTGGCAGAATCAAAAGCATGAGGAGGCTACTTGGGAACGTGAGGACAGCATGAGAGAAAGATATCCAGAATTATTCTAAGTTCGAGGACGAACTTTTTATAAGATATGGGGGATTGTAACGCCCCAAAATTCCCATTTTTAGTTCTTAAAGTCCTTAGAATTATTTAAAAATGGTTTAGAAATATTCTAGATATTTTTAGGAATTTTTAGAATATTTTTATGGAATTTTCCGAGTCCGTTTAGTGTTTTTTAAAAAAAAACGTTTAAGAGCAACAGGGGGGTCGAACCCGTGACCACCGCGAGAGCAGGCACGCGCATGACCGGCTGGGCTAGGGTATCAAGCACAACAAAAGGTGGAGAGAAATATATTTATAGAGTAGTTACGATTCTTTTCATAAAGATAGTATAAATAGATAAGTTAAGAGAGGAAATTAGATTTTTGGTTTTCTCTCTTCCTCACCCTAGCCGCGCGACACACGCACGGGAATCCTCTTCCCCTCTCTTGTGCGCACGCCAACACCAAGCCGAGACTTCCTCTCCTCTTCCAAGGGGGCGCCGGCCAAGAGGGAACCAAGGAGACGGAGCGTTTCGTCCGTCTCGACGAGAAGAACACGTAGGCGCGGACGGTTCGTAGAGATTTCAAGCTTCTCCCGAGCCCTAGACGTCAATTTTGGTTGTAAGTTCAAGGAAACCAATGTAAGTACTGCTCACCTGCAGTAAGAGGCGGTTTTTCCGCAAGAATTTCCCTTAAAAGTTTTTAAAAGAGATATTTCCTTTTTGTTTAAGTATTTGCATGTGATCTTAGTTCATTATATGCTTATATATGTTTGATTGGTACTCTATGTGAGTTTAGGGTCCAAGAAAAGCTATGAGAAAAGAAAAGAGAAGATAAAGATAAGAAAAGAAAAGGCCAAGGCCTTAAGAAATCCCCAAAAGTCAAGACTTAGGGATTTGGGCACACAAGAGGCTCATTAAAATGCCAAGGCATTTAAAGATAAGAAAGAAAAGAAAGAAAAGCTATTTTATTTTATAAGGCCAGTACCCGGTGTCCAAGGGTGTTGTTAAAGAAATCCAGGTGTCCAATTCCAAGGTCTTGGCCCTGGTAGACCAAGGTCTGCTCTATTAGGATTGGTGGCTCGCTACCCCAACCTTTTAGGGAACGCGCATAAGATGGTACTTACGTCTTAAGTGGATCCAAGTTATTATTATTTTCAAGTATATGCTTTAGCAAAGTTTTCTAAAGTTTAAAGAAGCTTTCAAAAAGTAAAGAATAGCTAAAGTTTCAAGTTAAGCCAAGAAAAGTAAGTTGAGATTTATTAATGCTTGAGTATGCATGTTTTTGAGTTATACATGTTTAGTTTAGTTTTCATTCAAGCATATAAGTATCTCATGTGATTTCATATTGATCAAGAAGCATGTTTGCACATTTCGAGATTTTGTGAGCTAGATAGTACTTACTAAGCTTTTTGCTTACTACTTGCATTTCCTCTTACTGCAGATAAAGGTAAAGGCAAGCAATTCTGAAGGAAGGCGACGAGGCGGTGCTGAGTGAAGTGTGTGTGGTGGCTGAGCTTGGAGAGATCCTTGAGACAAGACAATTTAGTTATTTGAATTACAATGTTTAAGTTTATTCAAATTCCAAGTTATTGCTTTATGAAGTTTAGCGAACTTTTAAGCTTTGGATAGTTTTACATGCTCAATTTCGTAGAATAAAGATTCCATGCCATTTCATTTAGCATACATATCCTTATGATTGCATTGGATGAATAGAAGGGTGAGTAGTTTTGAATATTGATACTTTGTTGGAGATATTGATGCATGTGCCAAGATAGTACTAGTTTCCCTTTGAATCAAGCTTTTATTGCTCAATTATGCTTAGAAAAGTTGCTTTCTCATTCCATAATGCCTTAGTGATGTTATAGAACTCTGGGTGATGAGTTTCAATGGTTAGAAGCTAAGTTTGGTACAAACTCTAGCCTAAAGTTTATATAGTTTTTCATAACTTGCTAAATCTCGCGAAAGTCCTAATTTCAAGTTTATGGATTCGTTTTGATTGGCTAAAATGTTTAGGAAACTAATATAGAGTATAGAAATGGTGTTGTGTCTTTGTATGACTTGAAATTATATGTTTGGTGGACTTTTGAAACAGAGTTTCGAATCTGAAATTCAGATTTTCAGGCGTGCCAGTCGACTGGTTCAGTATCAGTCGACTGGCCTATCGAACAGCAGCTTCTGTTCGATGCACCAGCCGACTGCCAAGAGGCCAGTCGACTGGTGCCGCGCCCAGAAATTTTCCGTGGCCGATACCAGTCGACTGGCCAGATCGCAGTCGACTGGTACCACTGCAGAGAAGTCTTATAGAAAAGAAAAGAAGTGTGCTATTGTATCATGCATGACTATTAAAGTTAGAATATCATTCTTAGATAGATTAAAAAGAAAAAAAAAAGATTTCCGCATTTCTAGTCGTGCATTAGAGACAAGAAGTAGACAAAAGTAACGATCCGTCTAAGGTAGAGAAGGCGGGTCGCTATAGTAAATTCCATATTATCTGTTTCACATGCATGGAGAGAGGGCACTATAAAAATTAGTGCCCTACTCATAAAAATCATTCATCACCGGCGGCAAAGGGGGCACCAGCGCCAGGAGTCCGGAGAGATAAAAGCCATATCAGATGCTTCAAGTGCGAAAAATTCGGACACTACAAAAACCAATGTCCGGCAAAGGTACGAAAAATTTATGTTCCAAAAATTTTACATGTTTCTGCACTTTCATGTGATAAAATATTTAATTTTTCTGATAAAGTAGATTTACTGCATAGGAAAATTAACTTTTTGCATGTTAAATTACAAAACGTGAATATGACCAAAATATTTGAAATTAATTATTTAATTCAGAATATCAATTCAGAAAATAATAAAATTAACTCTGATTATTTTTCTGATGAAATTAACTCTGATAATTTTTCTGATGAAATTAATTCTAATAATTTATCTGATGAAATTAATTCTAATAATTTATCTGATAAAATTAACTCTGATAATTTTTCTGATGAAATTAATTCTAATAATTTATCTGATGAAATTAACTCTGATAATTTTTCTTATGAAATTAACTCTGGTAATTTTTCTGATGAAATTAATTCTAATAATTTATCTGATAAAATTAACTCTGATAATTTTTCTGATGAAATTAACTCTGATAATTTTTCTGATGAAATTAATTCTAATAATTTATCTGATGAAATTAACTCTGATAATTTTTCTGATGAAATTAATTCTAATAATTTATCTGATGAAATTAATTCTAATAATTTATCTAATGAAATTAATTCTAATAATTTATCTGATGAAATTAATTCTAATAATTTATCTGATGAAATTAATTCTAATAATTTTTATGATAAAATTAATTCTGATAATTTTTCTGATAAAATTAGTTCTGATAATTTTAATTCAGACAAAATTAATCCTAAAGATAATTCTGAATTCAAATTTGAAAATCCTAAGGATAAATCTGAATTCAAATTTGAATATCTTAAGGATAATTCAGAAATTAATTCTGAAAATCTTAAAGATAATCTAAAGATTAATGTTGAAAATATATCTAAGGATAATTCTGAGAATAATTTTGAAGTTAAAATTCTCCTAGATAATAATTTAATTATATATAATATTGAATATTATTATAAAACTTTAACTAATGGCTCAATTTACTCCACCTACTATGAGGATATTGAAAAATCTAATCCTAAGGAGGATATGGAACTATATAACATAAAGGCTATAATCAATAAAAATTACAAAATTTAAATAAATCAAAATTATTAGTAAAACTTGAAAAGAAAGATAAAGATGAAAAAGAAATTTTCGAAATAATGAAAATGATGAATCTAAACCCACAATTATTAATTAATCATGAGAATCTTAAATTCAATTAAATCTTAATTAAATCATAATTAAATTAAAATCAATTAAATCTTAATTATTCAACTTAAATGAAATTCAAAATTCAAACTTAAATTATATTCAAAATTCAAACTTAAATTTAATTCGAAATTCAAACTTAAATTTAATTCGAAATTCAAACTTAAAAAAAATCCAAATTAAATTTAAATTAAATCAAAACTAAATTTAAATTAAATCCAAATTAAATTTAAATTAAATCCAAATTAAATTAAAATTAAATCCAAATTAAATTTAAATTAAATCCAAATTAAATTTAAATCAAATTCAAATTAAATCCAAATTAAATTCAAATTAAATTCAAATTAAATCCAAATCAAATTCAAATTAAATCCAAATTAAATTCAAATTAAATTCAAATTAAATTCTAATTAAATTCAAATTAATTAAAAATAAATCCAAATTAATTCAAATTAAATCCAAATTAAATTCAAATTAATTCAAATTAAATCCAAATTAAATTCAAATTAAATTCAAATTAATTAAAATTAAATCCAATTTAAATTAAAATTAAAATTAAATCCAAATTAAATTCAAATTAATTCAAATTAAATTCAAATTAAATCTTAATTAAATACAAATTAAATTTAAATTAAATTCAAAATTCAAATTTAAATTAAATTTGAATTTAAACTTAAATTAAATTATATTCATATTTAATTTAATCCAAATTAATTGAAACTTAAATTCATTTATTCTCAATTGATTAATTAATTTTCTAATCTAATCAATTCTTAATTAACTTAAACTCAAACTAAAATAAAATTTTACCCAAGCTATAACAATTAAAATTAATAACATTAAATATGTCAAAGTGGGTTGACATATTCGCGGGTTCACTCGACATGTATCAAATCGGGAATTTGATACATTTTAGAAACTTAAATAAAATTATTTGACTTGTTTGACTCATGCACAACTGTCATGACATGCATCTGCTATTCTTTTAAAATATATGATATGTCATTCATATTTAAATTTTGTGCATATATTAGAACGACTATAGGAAAAAGAATAATTGAAACTTGATCAACCTAGTATTGGGTGGTGGTGAGATGATAGTACGTAAGGGAAGCCAGTTCTAATAAGATCAAGTATACTTGGTCTCTTTAGACTGGTGAAACTAGCCGAAGCTACCGATCCAAGATCCAAACTAGTTAGACCAGAATGTTTCAAAAAGTAATCTTGAAAATGAAATTTCATTAAAAGACTTTGTCAAGGAAAGGGTTGATGATCCAATAAGGCTACGGCCAAAGAAGACCTAGTGCCTCGCCAAGACCTGGAAGCCAATTTTTGAAATTCAAATTCAAGTTACTTCTTGTCAAATTCAAATCTAACACAAGCTTCAATTAAATCTTAGAATTAAAAATAATAAGAAAAAAAATAATTCAAGCATCTCACAATACACCTATAAGGCAACCATGCTTGTTGTATTGATACATCTAAAATGGGTGAGATGTTAAGGACTAATGAATTGAAAAATATTTTTAAAAATTATTTTTCAAAATTGTTAGAATATTTTCATAAAAATATATTTTCAAAATAGTGCTTTAACATAATAATGTTTTTATGAAATTCATGCTTGTCTGATTGATTATACATATTATACATTTTTTAAAAAAATATATATATCTTTTCAAAAATTTGTTTGACTCACTCAATTAGACACAAGCCTCTTAGGACAACACTAAAGTTCCTTAAGGCACTTAGATAGAGTCAAACGGTATCGGGTACAGGGAGAGTACTTTTCATTTTTTTTAAATGGTTTTCAAAAACTGCATCTTAAACATTACTATCATTTGAAAAATACTTTTCGAAAACTGTGCTTTAAATCATTATTACTTGTGTTTTCAAAAAGGGTATATGTTGTAAAAATTAGATGTTTAAAAACTTATCTGTTTCTTTGACTTTGATAAACCCTAAAGACACAGAGGAAAGGTCCACTTCATGATCTTCAAGGACTCCTAGGATGTGTTAAATTTAGGGGGAGTCAGAGTTAAAAGAAGAATTTCATAAAAAGTTTTTTTTTGGTAATTATCCATTTTTTTAAAAAAAAATTAATAATTCTTCTTAATCTGAATCAAACCTTAAGACTCAGAGGAAGAGTACTTGTGGTCAACAAGCTTCCCAGGACTGAGTCATGTTTAGGGGGAGGTCAAATTAAAAGAATTAGTTAATAACATGTCTTCATATTTTCAAAATCTAAGTCCTTCAAAATACTATTATTCTATTTGTTAAAATTTGTGTGACTTATGAAATTATTTTTGAAATAATGTTTAATTGGGTTGGAGAATGTCCAGGACACTTAGGAAAATGTCCTTGTAGTCAACAAGGTTTCCCAGGATAGTGTCAGACTGGAAAATAAACCAAGTCAAGTAAAATATTGAGTTTTCAAAAGTTCACACATTTTTCAAATTGCACTAGCATATATTTTCAAAAGTATTATCATTTTTTTTGAAAATTCTGTTAATATTTACTTGAGTTTAAAAAATTTTCAGGATACTTAGGAAATTATCCTTGTAGTTAACAAGGTTTCCTAGGATTGTGTCAGACTGGAAAAGTATCCTAGTCAAGTAAAATATGATGTTTCAAAGTCTCATCTTTGCCAAAAATAGTTAGTATTTGCAAAATATGCATAATATTTATATTTTCCAAAATAGCATTCTTTCAAAAGTTATGCCCTTTCCAAAAGTACTTATATTTTTCAAAAATTACATAATTTTTCAAAATACTAGTACTTTTCAAAGCGCATAGCATCTTTTTCAATTTTTTTCCAAAAATTGCAATATATCTTTCAAAATACAATGCTTTGAAAATTTTGCACTAAGTATTTTCACAAAGAACCAAAGGTTTTCAATGTTGGTGCAAGTATTTTCTATTGTTTTTTTGATGTATGACAAAGGGGGAGAGGTGTGTGCATAAGTTAGAAATATTTTTCCCAAAGATCAAAAATGTAGTTTCAAAACTTATATCATTTTTATTTTGTTCATCTTTACCCCAAGGACAGTAAGTTAGCCCCTTTAAACCAATCTAACTTAAGTTATTGTCAAACATCAAAAAGGGAGAGATTGTTGATGCAAGTTGCATTAATGATGTTCCTCTTTAAGTGTTTTAATGTTTGACAATTCACTTAAGTCAGTGATATATTGAACAGACAAAGGGGAGCAAAAGAGAAGTAACCAAAGTTGAAGAAAAGTCCTAGTTAATCTAGTTAGCGAAACCTTAAGACCTAGCGAAGGGCTGCTCGGCACCTAGCGAAGGGCTGCTAGGTATTGTAACCCTAAGACCTAGCGAAGGGCTGCTAGGCACCTAGTGAAGGACTACTAGGCATAGAAGACCTAGCGAAGGATTGCTAGGCACCAGGCGAAGGACAGCTTGGTAACAAAGACCTAGCGAAGGGCTGCTAGGCACCTGGCGAAGGACTGCTAGGAAATGAAGACTTGGTCCGAGGGACTAAGCAACTTAGCTGAGCGATGACTAAGGACAGGAGTAGAGACGGCTCGGGGTTTGGGTGTCTCAAGGTCCGGAGGTATCGAAAGCTAAGAAAAAGTCCACCCAAAGGGCTAGGTGGCAACCGTCTCCTGAAAGGAGTAGGTGAAGGGCAAGTTCTCGGGGATGGGAACTTGTGCCGGTTCGACCTAGGGTTTCGTGCAAATCCGAAGTCCGAACCAAGTCCTTAAGACTAAAATTATATGTATATGTGCTATGTGGTTTTGTATCTTGCAGGTACCAAAAGTGGAAAAAAAGAATAGGTTGCTGGAGGCCCTAAGCAGGGCGCCCCCAGCCATCCAGGGTGCCCCCAGCAGTGGGGGCGCCCCCAGGTAAAGCTTAAAGAAGCAGGAAATGTGTGTATGCAGAACAGGTGTCAACCGGGGTGCCCGGAGCGTCGGGCGCCCCGGACGCTCCGGGGCGCCCGGAGCGTCCGGGGCGCCCGGAGCGTCCGGGGCGCCCGGAGCGTCCGGGGCGCCCGGAGCGTCCGGGGCGCCCGGATTAGTAGCTGTTTTGCTGTTTCGAAGCCAGAACACAGGATAAGCCTTCACGGGGGCGCCCGGAGCGTCCGGGGCGCCCTGGTCAATGATCTTATCACCTGCGACGAGGTAGGCACAATGATAAGGTTTGACCGAGTCTTCCGGGGCGCCCCCAGCGTCCGGGGCGCCCCAGGAGGCCTATATAAGGGGCTTCGACCCCTCTGCTTCAGACATGATTTCCAAAAGCGATCCTAAGCCTTTTGACCAATGACAACACGCTAGAAATGAGGCTCTACGACCGGGAGGCTCCAGGAGGAGGTGCGCGGCACTTCGGAGGTCCAGATCGGCCGAGCTTCAAACTTTGTCTCGTTGGTTTGCCTTTTAATTACTGTATTTAAATTTCTATATTATTGCTTGTAATACTGCACTGTAAGTCAGGTTTCTCCGCCTCCGAAAAGTCCGGAAAGGAGACCAATAGTGGACGGTCGTTACCGTGCATAGGCCTTAGATGTATTGACCCTGGGGGGTCGGGAACCAAGTAAAAATCCGCTGTGTCACTGTCTTGTTTCTTTTCGTTCTATTTATTTTCCGCTGCGCTACTAATATTCTAAGTCTAGAACGAAAGATTTATGAAGAATTCTGAAATATTTTTCCCGTTCGATATTCACCCCCCTCTATCGACGGCACCGGTCCTACACACTATATATTCTAAACATGTTCCTAGCTAATTGGGTCGCTTAATAAACAAGGATAAAAGGTCGCTCGATCTAGAGACTAACATTTGTGATGTAGTGTACTATGTTTTATTGGTAAGAACATAGAGATGTTCAAACATATAGATGGATGCTTATATGATGAGTTCATCAAACCACCCTCATACAAATTTTTCAAGTGGATATCATTTATTGAGTAGAAAAATCCATAGTTATTGTTGTACACTAGTAGTCTTTATGACCCAGGATAATTCTGAGATTCTATATGATGGGGTTGCACTTTAACACATTTACCGACTCAATTAGGGTCGTCAGGTGATGAGATTGGGTGTAGTAATTAAATATATAAGAGTCAGTACAATGTATCCGAGAATTAACCAGACATCCATGAGTGTGGACATCCTATGTAATATATTGATCTATAGTGTATGCAGTATCTGATCAGAGTTGTAAGATGTGCTTTAGGAAAGGCGTTTCCTAATTGCACATGCATTGTCACTATAAAATACATTATATAGTTGTCGAATCAATTTATAACCCTCGTTGTACCAATGGTTGTAGATACAACCGGGATATATGAGATGAAGGAACTGGACTGTACGTTAATAATAATCAATTGATTTTTACAAGCACTATTCAATGATACTTAGGGAGTTATGGGACTATGTAACTAGAAGCTCTTACCATGATTCATTGGGTACTAATTAGAATTAGTTTTAAACATCCTATAATCAAGAAGTTGATCATAGGATGAGGCTATTAAAGGTATGTCCGAATAAAGGATGAGCATCATCCTGAATCACAATGAGTTATAAACCTAGAGCTAGCTGCATTCCTGAGCCATTGAGGGTCATATAAATATTGATTTTCCTATTTCCTATGGAGAAAGACAAACTCAAGTAGTTGAATTTGACAAATAAAGTTTAATATAATCAAATAGTTAATTGAAAACTAAAGTTTGATATGATCAAATGTTATCATTAATATGATTATGATGGATTTACATTATTAGGTTTTTAGAAAAGTTCTAACATCCAATCGGTCAAGATGGAAGAAAGATAATGGTTAGGTTCAATTTGTTTTCCTTAGTCGCGAATGCTTTGTATTCTTTGGAAAAGAAGAGGCACATATCATCACATTCCTTGGAAATGAAGAGGCATACCTTTTCATATTCCTTAGAGATTATATAAAGAGTAGCCATTTTGGAGTTTAGTGTGATTTTTTCCTCTCTCAAGTTGCTTTCCTCCTTTTCTCAAAAGGAAGAAGATAAAGATTTTCTTCTCTCATCAATCAAGAGAAATCCATCTCTTTATCGTTTGTTTTTTCCTCTCCCATCTTTGATTTCTTCAAAGTTGTAGAGCAATTCCTAGTTCCAGTGGATATGTTTAGTAGCACTAGTATCAATCAACCTCGCTACAAGTTTGAACCACACCAGGTTTAGTTTAGAGACCACGGTGTAGAGGTCTACTTTGGAGGCGCTTCTAATCGTAAATTTTATCTCAGAGAAGGGATAACGTATGGTGCATCGGATAAGGACCTTTGAAGGCGCCCTGGGTCAATCTCTGGCATCTTAGATGCCTTATATAAGCAGTATTCGACTAGAGCAAAGACAACAACTTCGCTATAATTTTCCAAATCATTTCTTCTATGTTATCTCGCTGATAATACTATGCAACGACTCTACTACACCCAACTATTGCAGACACACTGATACGGAGCTTCGTTCTTCAACTACATTTTCATGTCGATAAAATTAGTATTTTTATTTAAGTTATTATTGTACTTGTATAGAGAGTGTAGGTTGCTACACTCTCATCTTTCGTGTATTCAACCTCTCTGCCCGAAGGCCTTTTGGGGGGAGAATTAAGTGGATTGCCTAATTGATACGGTCTAGGAGATCGTGAGCCTTTGAGTAAGTGCGCTTTGAACCAAGTAAAGTCAACTTGCATACTTATTTTCCGCTGTGCTTTTCTTGCTTAATTTATCTGTCGCATAATTATATTTCTGATAAGTTTTTTAAATTTGAAAAGAAAAGTTTTAAAAATGAGATTCAACCCCCTCTCCTCTCCTTTGTTTTCAATTCTACAATTGGTATCAAAGTGGGCAAGTTTGATTTTAGTGCAACCACTAAATCATGCAATTTCTTTACTTTTCAAAAATGTTTTTGATGCAATTATTAACTCTTCATTTTATTGCCTTCACACTGTTAGTGATATGAGAGAAGTATCCTAAGGTAATCGTCTTATGATTGTAAACATTTATTTTAATAAATGATAATTCACTATTGTTGGTGCAGTATGCACCCAAGTCAAACCTGTGTTTTGATATTGACAAAAGGGTTCAAAAGTTAAGGGTTAGTCGTTGTCTAACAAGTTTCTTGAGTGTACAGGAAAAACCCTAGCGAAGGAATGCTAGGCACTGGCGAAGGACTGCCAGACAGGAAAAGCCCTAGCAAAGGGCTGTTAGGCTCTGGCGAAGGACTGCCAGAATGGACAAGCCCTAGCGAAGGAATGCTAGGCACTGGCGAAAGGCTGCCAGAAGAAAAGACCTAGCGAAGGGCTGCTAGGCACCAAGCGAAGGGAAGCTTGGCAACTCAAGACCTGGCGAAGGACTGCCGGGCAAAAGTCCAACTGGAGGATCCGGTTGGCATCAGGTAAACTCTCCCTAGAGGAGTAGGTGAGGACGCGTTCCCCTAGAGGGAACATTAGGCGTCGGTTCGACCTAGGGCTCCATTTTGGAGACCCAAAGTCAGAACCAAGACAGCCAAGGCTGTGTAAAATTAACTTATTAATTGCTGTTTTGGACTAACCCTGGATGCAGGACCGAAGGACTGTGTTTCTGCAGCTCAGAGAGCCTCAAAGGAGTGAGGCAGTAGCTGAGCAGGGCGCCCCGGATGTTTCGGGCGCCCCAGAGTCAACCCAAAGTCAGCAGAGCAAGTAAACGCCCCGACAGCAGCACATTTGGGGGCGCCCCGGATGTTTCGGGCGCCCCGCGCGCATCGGGCGCCCCGCGTGTCGCGGGCGCCCCCAGTGCCACGCCGACTATCAGCTGCCCTCGCGAAGCCAAAGGATGAGGCTTTGACCGGTCAACCCGGGCGCCCCGCGCGCTCGGGGCGCCCCGGTCAAAGCTGATCCCGAAGATGAAGAGATCAGCCTTGACCGAAGCGATCACCGGATCGGAAGCCACGTGGGGGGCGCCCCCGTCGACCAGGGCGCCCCCAGGCCCTATATAAAGGGCCCTCGACCTCCTTCTTGAAGAATCAATAACTGCGACTTTCATACGCTCTTCTGCTTCCACGAGACGCTCCAGAAATCTTCCAACTCGAGCTCTGACGACGTCCTGCTGCATCAATACTCCGATCTACACCGGACGTCGGTAACGAAATATTCATTTAAGTTTACGAAGCTAATTCTGTAATACTTGTGATTGTAAACTTTCTCGAACGTATAGAATTGCCCGCAGAAAACGGTCAACGACCGTGGGCCTTGGAGTAGGAGTCGACACAGGCTCCGAACCAAGTAAAACGACCGTGTTAGCATTGTTGTTGTGTCTTATTTCCGCTGCGCACTAACTCTTTTTAAATCCGAACGAATTGCGACATTCACCCCCCCCTCTCTCGCAACTCTCGATCCAACAAGTGGTATCAGAGCGGGGAAGTCAAACTTGGTGCAACCACCAGTTTGAAATTTTTTTTCGGATTTCTTTTTCTTTTTTTTAAATTTTCGTTCGAATTTTTCTTTCAAGGTTGGTGCAACACCCCTTGAAATTGTTTTTATTTTCTTCCCGCACTACTAATCCAAGACAAAGTCTTGGAATATTCTTTTTTTTTGTTGTTGACAATTTCAGAACAAATGTCTATCCAAGAAGGATTTAGCACCGCCAGACCTCCACTGTTCAGTGGAGAAGACTTTCCCTACTGGAAAAGTCGAATGGAGGTCCATCTGAAAACTCAGGTGGATATGTGGATAATCATCCAGTCTGGACTGATGATTCCCACAAATGCTGAAGGTGTACCACAAAACTACTCAGAATGGGACACTTCCCTCAAACGTAAAATTGAAGCCGACGCCAAAGCAACCCAGACTCTCCAATGCGGACTAACGAAAGAAGAGCTGAACCGCGTTGGACCCTTCAAAAGTGCAAAGGAGCTATGGGCTAAACTGATCGAGCTCCACGAAGGAACTTCAGATACGAGGATCAGCAAACGAGACCTGCTACTGAACAAGCTTTTTACTATCAAAATGGCAGATAACGAGACAGCAGCCCAGCTCCACGCCAGAATCCAGGAGCTGATGAACGGTCTTCACGCAATAGGTCACCAGGTTCAAAATCGTGATCTTATAAGGTATGCTCTAAACGCGTTCCCTAGGACCACCTTGTGGGCATCTATGGTAGATGCATACAAGGTCTCTAGGGATCTTTCAAAAATTAAGCTAGATGAGTTATTTTCTGAACTTGAGCTGCATGAACAGACTAACTCCAATTTGGTCGAGAAAAGTATAGCCTTCTTTGCAGGGAAAACAGGGAAGACGACCAAGAAGAAAACTCAAGTTGAACCTGAATCTACCTCAGATTCAGAAATAGAAGATAAAGAAGAAGATCAATCTGAACTGGTCCGGCTAGCTCGAAACTACTACAAAAAGTTGAAGAACCAAACCAACACACGAAGAACAAGCCGAAGAAAGGACGGACAAGATGAACCGGCAACTGACAAACAAAAGCCCAACGTAACCTGCTACGAATGCAAGAAGAAGGGCCACTACAAGACTGAATGTCCAAGTCTAAAGGAGTCCAAAAAGAACAGAAAGAAGAAGGCACTCCAAGCCACCTGGGACGAGTCTTCCTCAGAAGAAGAAGAAGAAGCACCTCAGTCCAATCTTCTAGCCCTGACCGCTTCAGATCAAATCGAGACTGACTCAGACTCGGACCGGGACGACGGCAAGCTGACATTCTCCGACGACGGCGAAATAAAGGTAACGGGCTTTTCAAAATCGCAATTGAATTCTCTTATTTCCTATCTATCCCGAGATTTGGCGAAAGCCAAACTCCGAATCGAGTCTCTCCGACAGGAAGTAAAACTCCTGAAAAAGGGAGCTGATTCTGATTCCTTAACTGAGAAAATTCAGGAAGGAACCCCTGATCAAGTTAAAAAACTTGAATCAGAGAATTCCTCCCTGAAAACTCAAATTAAGGACTTAAGAACAGCTTTAGAACGATTCACTTCTGGTTCCAAGAATCTTGACATGATTCTGGGAAAACAGAAGTCTGTTCTAAACCGATCTGGACTTGGTTATAGAACCAAATCTCGGCAAAGATCTTACTTTGCTGTACTGAACCAGTCAAGACCTAAGGTTCAGGCATGGGTGCCAAAACTGTGCCTGACTAAACCAACTGGTTCAAATCAATTTTGGATTCCCAAGGACAAGATTCACATCTTGCCTAACCCATATAGAGGCTTTAGTCCAGGGGGAGCCAAAATCAAAACAATTTTTATAATTAGATAATTTTTTTTAACTGATTGCTTGTTTATTTAATTTCTTGCAAATTGCCATGCTTAGATTTAAGGAATACTTAGATTTAAGGACGAAATTACTTGAAACTTGAAAACATAGTATTGGGTGGAGGTGAGATGATAGTACGTTAGGGAAGCCAATTTGGCGGAACTAGCCGAAGCTACCGATCCAAGACCCAAGCTAGTTAGACCAGAAAATGACCTAATTTAATTTGAAAATGAAATTTCATTAAAAGGCTTTGTCAAGGAAAGGGTGGATGATCCCATAAGGCTTCGGCCAAAGAAGGCCTAGTGCCTCGCCAAGACCTGGAAGCCAATTTCTGAAATTCAAATTCAAGTTAACTTTTGTCAAATTCGAATCTAACTCAAATTTCAAATAATTATAGATCCTAATCTGTTTTTCAAACTTCCACTTCTCAAACTTATTATCCTTTTGCAAAACACTTAATCTGTTTTCAAAATTTCTATTTTTTTTCAAAAGTGAATAACTTTTCAAAATAAATGATAATTCCCTTTCAAAATTAATTTTTACCTTCAAACCTGTCTCACAAAAACCTTAAGGTTAACGTGATTGAAAACCCTAGACTGGGGTGAGACAGACTAGGAAGTGAAACTCAATTTAAGCTATCCCTAACTTAAATTGGATCCAAATCATCAAAAAGTCTTTATGTGTAGGAACATAAAGATTTGGACCAATGGATGTTAGATAGCGGATGCTCCAGACATATGACTGGAGACAAATTGAAGTTCACCAAACTCAAGTTCAAAAACCTGGGCTCAGTAGCATTTGGTAACAATGCCACACTCAAGGTAATTGGGTCAGGTAATATTGAACTTAAATCCAATTTCATTATTAAGAAAGTTCTATTAGTAGAAAACTTTAATTTTAACTTACTTAGCATTAGTCAGTTATGTGACTCTGGTTTTTTGGTTACGTTCAACAATTCTAATTGCCTGATTAGAAATGCACAAGACTCAGAAATCATGCTTAAAGGCACTAGGAAAAACAATGTATATATTATAAATCTTCCCCTTATACCCAAATGCATGTTAACACAAGTAGAACAATCAAAACTCTGGCATAGGAGATTGGGTCATACCAATCTAAGAACTATCTCAAAAACTACCCAACTTGGCTTAATAAAAGGTGTCCCCAAAATTAAGAATAATAAAAACCTAATATGTGAATCCTGTAATCAAGGGAAACAAACCAAGTCTAGTCACAAATTGATCCAATCTGATCAAACCCAAACCACACTTGAGCTCCTACACCTTGACCTATTTGATTCACATGGAGCCAAGTCACTAAGTGGAAACCGATACTGCTTAGTGATAATTGATGACTACTCTAGGTTCACCTGGGTCAGGTTTCTAAAGACCAAAGATGAAACACTGAACCTATTTAACAACTTCAGCAAATTGATTGAAAATCAAAATGATACCAAAATAAAAAGACTTAGGTCCGACCACGGGGGAGAATTCGAGAATCAAAGATTCGAAGAATTCTGCAAAATAAATGGATATAAACACGAATTTTCGTGTCCTAGAACCCCCCAACAGAATGGCATAGTAGAAAGAAAGAATAGAACCCTACAGGAAGCTGCTAGGGCTATGCTTAATGAATTTGACCTACCCAACCACTATTGGGCAGAAGCAATTAGCACAGCTTGCTATATCCAAAATAGGATTCTGCTTAATAAAAGGTTAAATAAAACTCCCTATGAACTTTACTACCACAGACTTCCAAACCTACACTATCTTAGAGTCTTTGGATGCAAAGTCCATATTCTTAACACCAAAGACTATCTTGGAAAATTCCAATCCAAGTCAAACCCAGGTATCTTTTTAGGGTACTCTACAACAAGTAGAGCTTATAGAGTCTACAACAAAATAACTAAGAAAATTGAAGAAACAACCAACTTAATATTTGATGAAGAAACTAACCCAAAATCTGACAAGTCTGACTTAGCTTCACCAAATACTGATCAAGAAGATAACTCTGAAACCCTAAATGAACCCTTTAATGACTTAACAATTGAACCAACTTCTGAATCAGTTGAACCAACCAATGAACCCAGAATTGAACCTATTGGACCAGCTGGACCTGAAGCTGAGCCAAGTACTAGAAAAACCAAGAAACCCAGACTCAGTCACCCAACTGACCAAATAGTAGGTGATCCAACCTTAGGAGTCAGAACTAGAGCTTCCTATAGAAATCTTAGTCAAATAGCCATGATTTCAAAGATTGAACCTAAGACTATTGAGGAAGCCCTACCTGATCCTGACTGGATCTTAGCCATGCAAGAAGAGTTAGCCCAATTTGAGAGAAACCAAGTCTGGGAGTTGGTACCTAAACCTAAGGGCAAATCCGTAATTGACACTAAGTGGGTATTTAGGAATAAGCTAAACGATCAAGGTGAAATAGTCCGAAATAAAGCCCGCTTAGTAGCTAAGGGATTCAGCCAAGTAGAAGGGTTGGATTATGATGAAACCTTCGCCCCTGTAGCTAGACTTGAGTCTATTAGGATGTTACTAGCCTTTGCATCCCATAAAGGATTCAAATTATACCAAATGGATGTAAAGTCAGCCTTCTTAAATGGGCTTATTAAGGAAGAAGTTTATGTAGGACAACCCCCAGGATTTGAGGATATAGAAAAACCCGATCATGTCTACAAACTTAGTAAAGCCCTTTATGGACTAAAACAAGCACCCAGGGCCTGGTATGAAAGATTATCAAATTACCTGATCTCTAAAGAATTCAAACAAGGTCAAATTGACCCAACCTTGTTTGTTAAAATTTTAGAAAAGGATATATTTGTTGCCCAAGTTTACGTAGATGATATAATATTTGGATCAACTAATTCTAAATTTCTAAAAGAATTTGTAACAATTATGGAAAGTGAATTTGAAATGAGTTTAGTTGGGGAACTAAACTTTTTCCTAGGGTTACAAATCAAACAAACTAAAGATGGAAATTATGTACATCAATCTAAATATGCTAAAGAACTAATTAAGAAATTTAAAATGGATAACTCTAAAAGTATAAGTACCCCAATGGCCACAAATGTAAAAATAGATAGTGACCCTGAGGGTAAACCAGTAGACCTAAAGCTTTACAGAAGTATGATAGGAAGTCTACTATACCTTACAGCCAGCAGACCTGATATACTTTTTTCAGTAGGAATGTGTGCTAGGTACCAAACATGTGCTAAGGAAACTCACTTAGCAGCCCTAAAAAGAGTTTTAAGATACATTAAGGGCACCCAAAATGTAGGGATTTGGTACCCTAGGACTTCATCCTTTAAGTTATCAGGATACTCTGATTCTGACTATGCTGGTTGTAAATTAGATAGAAAAAGTACAAGTGGAAGCTGTCAACTTTTAGGAAACAGCTTAGTGAGTTGGTGCAGTAGAAAGCAACACTGTGTTGCCTTATCAACAACTGAAGCTGAATATGTAGCCTTAGGAGAGTGTGTAGCTCAACTCCTATGGATGATGCATACTCTTAAGGACTTTCAACTAGACTACAATCAGACCCAAGTCAATATTGACAATATTAGCTCAATTAACTTAACCAAAAACCCAATACAACACTCTAGAACCAAACACATAGAAGTAAAACATCACTTTGTAAGAGATCACGTAGCTAGGGGTGAAATAGTCCTTAAGCATGTAGACTCCAAGTCCAACCTAGCTGACATATTCACTAAACCCCTACCTGAATCTGAGTTTAGCTCACTAAGAAGGCAGTTAGGGTTATGCTTAGTAGAATAGAATCATTCGGTTTTTGACTTTTGATTTTATATTGATCTTAAAATGTCTTTTAAAAATTTTTTTGTTACTTTAACTTGAAAAAGTTTCTTTTAAAATTTTTTTTAGTTTTATTTCAAAAATACCCCCTTCAAAACTAGGGCCTCTTTTCGAAATGGACTTAGCCTAGGCTCTAACCCTAGAACTGCATGCACCTATAGATCTAGAAGCCAGCATCTCACAAGCACCTTAGGGTACTTTTGAATGATAACCTAGAAAGGGTTGAGATGCTTAGGTCTTTGCCTTAACTCAAGATGCTTTAAGTCAGTGCATCTGCAGTAGTTGGGGCACTAAATACAAACTGAACAGCAATCAAGTTAAGTGTCAAGTTTAGACAATCTAACTTGAACAACTCACTTAACTTGACTAACCCTAGCCAAAACTACTGCTTATAACAGTTAGTAAGTAGCTAATTGGGTTAGACAGATCCCTAAAGAGTTAACCAGACCTAGGTCTTGTTTTGATTCAGTACAGCAAATGCTTTATTTAACTATTGCAAAAATTTTCTACATTTTTTGATATATGTCAAAGGGGGAGAGTTGGAAAAGAAACAGGGAACAAAATTTTTTTCATAATCTTCTTCAAAAAGGTTGAACTGAAAAATTGGTAAATCAAAGTTAGCTTTATTTCTAAACTCTGAACTATTTTGAAACTTAATGTTTTTTGCTTAAAATGATTTTTTCTTAATATTTCTAAGTTTGAAATTTTTCCAAAACTGAAAATTTTCCAAAGTGTGAAATATTCCAAAATTTTCTAAAGTCTGAAATTTTTTTAAAAACTGAAAATTTT
>JAGFNQ010000649.1:0-21019 GCA_024364735.1 Boesenbergia rotunda
AGATGTGGTTCATCAGCTCCATAAAGACTGCTGGAGCATTGGTTACCCCAAAAGGCATTACTACAAATTCGTAGTGGCCGTATCTTGTCCTGAAGGCCGTCTTGGGGATGTCACTTTCTTTAACCTTCAGCTGATGATACCCAGAACGCAGATCTATCTTCGAGAACACTGTAGCCCCCTTGAGTTGATCGAATAAATCATCTATTCTAGGAAGGGGGTACTTGTTCTTGATGGTTACCTTGTTCAGAGCTCTGTAGTCTATACACAGACGCATAGACCCATCCTTCTTCTTGACGAAAAGTACAGGAGCTCCCCAGGGTGAATGACTCGGGCGAATGAAGCCCTTGTCTAGTAGCTCCTGGAGTTGCTCTTGTAATTCCTTCAACTCTGCTGGAGACATACGATATGGGGCCTTCGAGACCGGACTGGTACCGGGCACTAGCTCGATCTCGAATTCCACTTCTCGGTTGGGAGGTAGTCCAGGTAATTCTTCTGGGAACACTTCTGGATATTCGCAGACTACCCGTACATCCTCCTGCTTGAGTTCTTCCTTTGCTTCTGATTCCACTATGTGTGCAAGAAAACCAGCACACCCTTGCTCTAGCATCTGGTGGGCTGCCAAGGCTGAGAGAAATTTCTGAGTCTTCCTCCTTGGGGCTCCTTGAAACTCGAATGGTGGTTCTCCTTCTGGGCTGAAAACCACCTTCCTTCTACGGCAGTCCACTGAAGCGCTGTACTTACTGAGGAGATCCATGCCCAGTATGATGTCGAAGTCCTGCATCGCAAGGACTATCAGATCGACATATAGCTCTCGGTCTGAAATCTTGATTGGCACAGCCCGGAGCCTCTGGGTGGACTCCATGATTTCCCCTGAAGGGAGAGTTGTCAGGAATCTGGACTCCCAACTCTCTGCAGGCACCTGTAACTTACTAGCAAAAGGTACTGATACGAAAGAATGGGTCGCCCCAGTGTCAAACAGTGTAGTAGCTAAATGCTGTAAAATAACTATTTGACCTGTTACGACCGTGGAGGCGCTGGCAGCTTCTTCCTTCGTGAGGGCAAAGATTCTGGCATTGGTTGGAACTGGTGCTGCTTCCAACCCTCCTTGACTGATCTGAGGTCCCTCCAGTATAGTAGGCATGTAATGTAACTGAGGCTGGCCTCCATACTGTACGGACTGCTGAGGAAGTACCTTGAACTTGTTTGGGCAGTCTTTGGATCTGTGTCCCTCTTGTCCACATGAATAGCATCCAGTTACACCCAAAGGCATGTTCCTGGATGGTTCCTCCCACACTTAGGACAAGGTGGATACCTAGCTTGCTTATTCTCTGGTTTTCCTTTCTGGCTGCCAGGCCACTGCTTCCTTTTGTGGTTCTTGTTCTTCCAGTTCTGGCTATTTGGCTGAGGCTTCTGGCCTCCTATTGTCTTGTTCTCAATCAGGACTGGCTTCTGCTGTGCTTGCTGTGCCTTGATGCTATTCAGGTAGTGCTCTGAGATTAGAGCACTACTGACCAACTCCTCGCTGGTCTGGGGTCGGTGCATCCCGCTGTTCACGTTGAGTGCTATCTCAGGGTTCAGCATGCGGAGCATCAGTCTGACTCGCTCCTTCTCTGTGCTGACTAGCTCTGGGCAGAGGCGAGCTAGTCTGTTGAACTTTGCGACTGCTTCTCCTACTGGTAGGCTACCTTGTCTGAACTCCATGAAGTCCTCGTAGTGCTTGTTGGTAACCCGCATGTGGAAGAACTCCTCATAGAACTCTTGCTCGAAATCTGCCCAGCTCATCTGGTTGACTATCCTCTTACTCTTGACTCGCTCCCACCACATACGAGCATCTCCAGTTAGGCAGAAGGAGGCACATTTGACCTTCTCGACTTCTGGCCAGTCAAGAAGCTCCATCGTGCTCTCTAAAGTCTTGAACCAAGCCTGGGCATCCCAGGGCTCAGTCGTGCCTGAGAAGCTTTCGGGTTTCAGCCTCTGCCACTGGACGAGGTATGCTTCTTGTCTTCGGTTCACAGCAGGGGTCTCCTGTGGGACTGGTGGAACTTCAGCCACTACTGGAGTTCCCACTCCTGCTGTGGGTGGTGTAGGGGGCGCTGGGTGCTGATTTGCCATAAGTGTGGCGATGGTCTTCTGTTGTTCTGCCATCTGAGCTTGCATTTGAGCAATGACTGCCATCAGGTCTGGCTGTTCTGTGCCAGGCTCATTGTTATCTTGAACTGGGGTTCCGTTCCTTGCATTAGGAGCTCGGCCTCTTCTTGCCATCTAATAATGTATAAGGGAACAAGAAATCACTACTACTTCTCTAGGTATAAACTTATCTTCTTACTTAGTATCCTAATGTCCATTCTAGGGATTAAACATGATTCCGTGATACTAAGGGATTAAACATGCTTCCTTGTTCTATGCACATGTGAGTAGTACTTAAGCATTTCTCTATACTGCAATTAAATAAAGGGCAATAGAAAAAACTGAAACTTAAAGCTTTCTTACTTGAAGACGGCAAGGTTGATGCTGATGTGTGTGTGATGCTGGAGAATGGGAACTGCTCTGATACCACCTGTAGCGACCCGCCTTCTCTGCCTTAGACGGATCGTTACTTTTGTCTACTTCTCGACTCTAATGCACGACTAAAAATGCGGAAATCTTTTTTTTTTCTTTTTAATCTATCTAAGAATGATATTCTAACTTAATTAGTCATGCATGATACCATGTCACACTTTCTTTCTCAAAAACTCGTAAGAAAATACTTATTGAAACTTGCCTCGCCCAACTCAGCTTACGGGTATCAGTCGACTGGTACTGTACCAGTCGACTGATAAGCCTGAAATCTGAAAATTCAGGTTTCGAAACTTGTTTCAAAAGCCCACCAAACATATAGTTTCGAGCCATATAAAATCATGACACCATTTCTACACTCTATACCAGTTTTCTAAACAATTTAGCCAATCAAGACGGATCCATAAACTTGAAATTAGAACTCTTGTGGAAGTAAATAAGCTATTCAAGTTTATATGAACTTTAACCTTAGAGTTTGTACCAATCTTGACTCCTATGCATTCATAACACCAAATATATGTTCTATAACCTTGCTAAAGCATTATGAAATGTGAATGCAACTTTTCTAAACATATTTAAGCAATAAAAACTTGATTCAAAGAGAAATTAATACTATCTTGGCACATGCATCTATTTCTCTAACAAAGTATCAATATTTCAAACTACTCACACTTCTACTCATCCAATGCAATCATAAGGATATGTATGCTAAATGAAATGACATGGAATCTTTACTCTAAGAAATTGAGCATGTGAGACTATCCAAAGCTTAAATGTTCGCTAAACTCCATAAAGCAAGAACTTGAAATTTGAATAAACTAAAACATTGTAATTCAAATAACTAAATTGTCTCGTCTCAAGGATCTCTCCCAAAATCAGCCACCACACACACTTTACTCAGCACCGCCTCGTCGCCTTCCTTCAGAATTGCTTGCCTTTACCTTTATCTGCAGTAAGAGGAAATGCAACTAGTAAGCAAAAAGCTTAGTAAGTACTATCTAGCTCACAAAATCTCGAAATGTACAAACATGCTTCTTGATCAATATGAAAATCATATGAGATACTTATATGCTTGAAAGAAAACTAAGGACATGTATAACTCAAAACATGCATACTCAAGCATTAATAAATCTCAATTTACTTTTCTTGGCTAAACTTGAAGCTTTAGCTATTCTTTAATTTTTTGAAAACTCTTTAAACTTTAGAAAAACTTTGCTAAAGCATATACTTGAAAATAATAATCACTTGGATCCACTGAAGACGTAAGTACCATCTCATGCGCGTTCCCTAAAAGGTTGGGGTAGCGAGCCACCAATCCTAATAGAGCAGACCTTGGTCTACCAGGGCCAAGACCTTGGAATTGGACACCTGGATTTCTTTAACGACGCCCTTGGACGCCGGGTACTGGCCTTAGAAAATAAAATAGCTTTTCTTTCTTTTCTTTCTTATCTGTAAATGCCTTGGCATTTTCTCGAGCACCTTGCGTGCTAAAATCCCTAAGTCTTGACTTTTGGGGATTTCTTAAGGCCTTGGCCTTTTCTTTTCTTATCTTTATCTTCTCTTTTCTTTTCTCATAGCTTTTCTTGGACCCTAACCTCATATAGGGCACTCAATAAAATATATAAGCATATAATGAACTAAGATCACATGCAAAAATCTTAACAAGAAGTAAATATCTCTTTTAAAAACTTTTAAGGGAAATTCTTGCGGAAAAACCGCCTCTTACTGCAGGTGAGCAGTACTTACTTTGATATCTTGGACTTACTACCAAGATTGACGTCTAGGGCTCGGGAGAAACATGAGATCTCGGAGAATTCTTCGCGCCTACGCGTTCCTCTCGTCGCGGGGATCCCGAATATAGGAATATCTCTCGGAGGAGAACCTTGGCCGGCCCCCTTGGCCATGGTGTTGGTTGGCGTCGCCCAAGAGAGGAGAAGGGAGGATGTCTCGCGCGGCTAGGGTGAGGAAGAGAGAAAACCAAAAATCTAATTTCCTCTCTTAACTTATCTATTTATACTATCTTTATGAAAAGAATCGTAACTACTCTATAACTATATTTCTCTCCATCTTTCGGTGTGGTTGATACCCTAGCCTAGCCGGTTGCGCTCGCGCCTGGTCTCCTGCTGGTCGCGGGTTCGAACCCCCTGCTGCCCTTAAACGTTTTTCCTTTTTTAAATATACTAAATGGACTCGGAAAATTCCATAAAAATATTCTAAAAATCCCTAAAAATATCTAGAATATTTCTAAACCATTTTTAAATAATTCTAAGGACTTTAAGAACTAAAAATGGAAATTTTGGGGCGTTACATTGACTGTTGATGATCATATCTAAGTTACTAGATCCTACTTGAAATTTTCTAAGGGCCTTTGTGAGGTCATCTACTTGTTTCCTTAGTTTTCTATTTTCAGTTTTTGCATGTAAAGCATGTGGAGAAGTAGAACTAGCATGCAATTCTTTAAGTTTAGTGGAATCTACTCTAAGCATGACAATTTTTTCTTTTAGATCCTAAATTTTACTTCTAGCCTTAGCTAAGTCTATGTTAGTGCTAGAAATTATCTTTACTAAAGTAAAGGAGGGTAAGTGGTATACCTCACTTACCGAAGCTTCTAACTCTGATGATGAAGTGGAAGAGCTCTCATCTTCACTACATGAGCGTCGTTCATCATCTAATGAATCTGAGTGGTCTTGTGCCATAAGAGCAATGTGGGAGACTTGCTCTTCTTCTTCCTCTGAGGATGATGGATCATCCCATGTCGCCTTTAGGTTGGTGGCACCCTTCTCCTTTTCTTTTGACTTCTTCTTGTCCCCTTTCTTCTTCTCCTCCTTCTTGTCATCTCTTTTCTTCAATTGGGGGCACTCGTTCTTCATGTGTCCCTCTTGGTGGTAGTTGTAACATATAATGTCCTTGGTCTTACCCTTACCTTTGGACCCTTTCCTAGCATAGGACTTGTTAGACAAACTTTTAAAAGCTCTACGAAATTTTCTTACCATGAATGCCTCTTCATCGCTATCCAAGGAGGCACTGGATTCTTCTGAGTCTGATGATGAGGAGTAGATCACTTTCTTCTTCTCCTTTTCTGGAACAAAGGCAATACCCTTCTCTTTGGCCGAGACATTAGCATGCTCGTGTAGCTCAAATTCACAGAAAATATCGTCTAATTTAACAATTGACAAATCCCTCGATACCTTGTATGCATCAACCATGGATGCCCACAAGGTAGTTCACGGGAAGGCTTGTAAAATATACCTGACGATGTCCCGGTTCTCGATCTTCTCTCCAATCACATGAAGCTCATTTATCACTTCCATTACCCTTCCATGTAGCTGGCTGACGGTCTCGTTGCTCTTCATGGATAGGGATTGTTGTTGGGTCATTAGCAAGTCCTTCTTGGCTCTTCTGGACTCATTTGATCGCTCGTTCAATTCCACCAACTTGTCCCACAGTTCCATAGCACTCTTGAACGTCCCCACCTTGTTCAGTTGCTCCTTCGAGAGCCCACACTACAGTGTAGTGGTGGCCTTGGCATTGGATTGCGCCCTCTTCATCACCTCATTTGACCAAGATCTCATCGGTGTTGGTTCTCCTCTTTCATTGACGGGCACCTGGAAGCCATCTGCAACACTGATCCAGTTTTCAATATCATTCATAAGATAGTATTGCATCCTACCTTTCCAGTAAGCGAAGTCGTTCCCGTCGAAGAAAGGTGGTCGTGCGGTGGAGTATCCCTCTTGAAACGCCATTAAATTTGCTCCGGTTGACGGTTAGTTCTTCCGAAATGCACTGGCTCTGATACTAACTAAAGGATCGTCCAGGCGTGCTAGAGGGGGGGGTGAATAGCACTTATTCGTCATTTTGATCTCTACAAATTTGTTAGCGCAGCGGAAATAATATGCAACTGAAAATAATCACAATGCTAACACTTATCGTTTACTTTGTATCCACCCAGATGGGTGACTAGTCCAAGGATCCATGCCGCGAGCACTACTTTTCACTATCCAAAACTCTCCATGAGGTGGAGAAACCTTTACACTCGATCTTCCTCTTTTCAGAATACAGTAGAATACAAGAGAGGAAGTGGAAAACACTCTTCAGACGAGCAGCAACTCGACACTGTACGGAACCGTACCGTGCTCGTGGAAAAAGGTGCTCCTTTTATAGGAGAACAGGACAAACTCGTAGTCTGTCCAGCCCCGCACCAGTCGACTGTCCCGAGGCCGAAAACTCTCTGTGAGTTTTAGCAGTCGACTGCCCCTGGGGCAGACGACTGCCCTGCCTCTCAGCTCAGCTCCAGCCACTCCAGACCTTCTCCTTCATGTATGCCTTCAGGTCTGCTCCCTTGGCTTGCCTCTCGAAGTCCTCTTCCTCTAGCTATCGTCCCTCGGATGCGCACGCAAGCCTTCCCTTGGCTTGCCTCCATGCCACCCTTCACGTGTGCCCTTGAAGTCCACTTCCCGGCTTGCCCTTGGAGCTCTCCTCCCTCGGCTCTCGTCCCTCGGATATGTCCAACATGTGTGATTCTCCAAGTCCTGCAAACTCAATCCCACACATCAAATATAACATAACACTCTAACCTTAAACATATTCAACTACACACATCAAAATCATGATCTTCCAATCATTTAAGAAAGGGTCCAACGAGTCCAGAAGGGCAAAGAAGGATCTGCGCGTTGCCTAACTCCAATCCCTATCCATGAAGAGCAACGAGACTGTCAGCTAGCTTCATGGTAGGGTGAAGGAGATCATCAACGAACTCCATGTGATTGGAGAGAAGATTGAAAATCGAGATCTCGTCAGGTACGTCCTACAATCTTTCCCGAGAACAACTTTGTGGGCATCAATGGTTGATGCCTACAAAGTATCAAGGTATTTGTCAATAGTAAAATTAGATGATCTATTTTATGAGTTTGAACTACACGAGAAAGCTAATGTTTCGGCCAAAGAGAAAGGTATAGCCTTTATTGCAGAATAGGAGAAGAAGAAGAACAAGGAGAAGAAGAAGGTAGTCTACTCCTCTTCATCTGACTCAGAGGAGTCCAGTGCCTCTATGGATAGCGACCAAGAGGACTTTATGGTATGAAAGATGCGTAGGGCTTTTAAAAGTGGGTGATGTCACTCAAGGAGTAAGGACTAGGTCCTATTTTAGAGACCAAACTAGTCAAATACCCTTAATCTCTCAATTAGAACCTAAGTCTATTGATAAAGCATTGGGAGATGTAGATTGGGTCTTAGCAATGCAAGAGGAGCTAAACCAATTTGAGAGAAGTGAAGTTTGAGAGTTGGTTCCTAGGCCCAATGATTGCACCATTGTAACCACAAGATGGGTCTCTAGGAACACACTAGATGACCATGACAAAATAACTAGGAACAAGGCTAGGTTGGTAGCTAGGGGGTTTAACCAAGTTGAGGGATTAGACTATGATGAGACTTATGCCCCCGTAGCTAGATTAGAGTCCATTAGAATTCTACTAGCCTATACCGCTCACATGGGTTTCACACTTCACAAAATAGATGTGAAATCGACATTCCTTAATGGGATCATTAAGGAAGAGGTTTATGTAGAATAACCCCCTGGGTTTGAGGACCCTAACTATCCAAGACACGTTTACAAATTGAACAAAAGCCTTATATGGATTGAAATAAGCTCCCCGGGCTTAGTATGAAAGGCTTTCTTCATTTCTAGTGTCTAAGGGGTTTAGTCGAGGAACAATTGACCCTACTTTGTTCCTAAAATCTAAGGACAAGGACATATTTGTTGCCCAAGTGTATGTAGATGATATCATTTTTGGGTCAATAAATAATAACTTTCTACAAGAATTCATCAAATGTATGGAAGATAAATTTGAGATGAGTCTTGTAGGAGAGCTAACATTCTTTTTAGGACTACAAGTTAGCAAACAAATGAAGGAACACATGTCATTCAAACTAAGTATGCTACGGAAATGCTTACGAAATTTGGCCTAGAAAATGCTAAGGTAGCATCTACCCCTATAGGAACCAATGCGAAAATGGATAGTGACCTTGAAGGGAAAATGGTAGACTCAAAGCCATATAGGAGCATGATAGGTAGCCTACGGTACCTAACCGCTAGTAGACCCGATATACTTTTTGTGGTAGGTATGTGTGCAAGGTACCAATCATGTGCCAAAGAGTCCCATTTGGTTGTAGTTAAGAGGATCATAAGGTATGTTAAAGGTACCCTCAATGCCATGCTTTGGTATCCTAGAACCCCCAATGTTGATCTTATTGGATACACCGACTCGGACTATGCGGGATGTAAGCTAGATAGGAAGAGTACTAGTGGAGGGTGTCAATTCCTTAGGTCTTCTTTAGTTAGTTGGGGTAGTATGAAACAACCATCTGTTGCCCTATCAACAACAGAAGCTGAATATGTGGCAATGGGTGGTTGTGTTTCCTAACTCTTTTGGATCATGCACACTTTAGAAGATTATGAGTTACATTATTCCAAGGTCCATGTTTTGTATGATAATGTAAGTACAATCAATTTAACTTAGAATCTGGTTCACCACTCTAGGAAAAAACACATTGAAGCGAAGCATCACTTCTTTAGGGACCAAGTGGCAAGGGGAGACATAGAATTACACTATGTTGAGTCCAAGTTAATCCTTGCCGACATTTTTACTAAGCCTTTTCCCGAATCGGAATTTACATCCCTAAGAAGATGCCTTAGAATGTGTTTTGTAGAAGTATATGATAAAGCTTGGAGTAATAGATTGGAAAAAGTATGCTTGATCCATTAGGATGATACAAAATGACTCATTGTGCTTGTGGCATAGTGATGGGGCATTAGAGGTATCACATTATCAAAAATAGACTAACTATGGGGAAGAAAAGTGTTTAATCAATGGACATCTTGCCCAAAGATCATAGTTGGACATTTTAAACCTTTGAAAATTATTTTATGTTTTATATGCTTTTCCATAGTTTTAAAAGATATATGATTGCAAATCTAAGTTGAAATTTTGATACAAAACTTAGTGATTTTCAAGGATTTTGAGATTTTATCAAAAGTCAAGCATGTTTGAAATTTTATATGGACTGATATTTTTCCTTGTTAGAGTATACTATTTCAAACATGTTAGTAAATTTTTATAATTTTTGAAATTTTCTAGAATTTTTAGAGGGATTCTGAAATTCGGCTTAGAGGTTGAAATTGAGACTGATAGAGTATCAGTCGACTGCCCCTTAGGGCAAGGGGCAGTCGACTGGCACGCCTGATTTCAGCTTCTGTGATATTTTTCAGAAATCAATCTCTCTCATTTGATGCCATGGGTTAAGGTTGCTTGAGGCAATTGTTTTGATGGTGTCAAAAGGGGAGAATGAATGGTTTAAGTTGGAATTTTTGACTTAAAATGGGTTGGTTAAGTTAGTTGTTTAACTTAAATCTTGGATGATTAAAAATGGATGAAGACATGGAATAAGGGGGAGGTTACCTCTTAGGTTTTGATATGTCTTACTTTTTTAATTAATGTTGCTTTGTGTCATGTTGGGCTTGAAACTTAACTTGGATCATGAGTAGAATTGAAAATGGGTGAAGACATGAATTAAGGGGGAGGTTACCTCTTCAGTTTTTGATATGTCTTATGATTTTCAATTGCTACTGCTATTTACCTTGTTGAACTGGTATTTTTTATCACTAAACTTAAACATATTGCCACACATCAAAAAGGGGGAGATTGTTGAGGCAATCGGTCCAAGAATGATCAGGAAGATCATAGTTTTGATATGTGTGCCAATAAGCTTAAGGTTAGGGTGTTATGTTGTATTTGATATATGTGTGATTGGGTTTGCAGGACTTGGAGAATCACACATGGAGAACATATCCGAGGGACGAGAGCCGAGGAAGGAGGACTCCAAGGGCAAGGCGGGGAGTGGACATCAAGGGCACACGTGAAGGGTGGCATGGAGGCAAGCCAAGGGAAGGCTTGTGTGCTCATCCGAGGGACGATAGCCAGAGGAAGATGACTTCAAGGGGCGAGCCAAGGGAGTGAACCTGAAGGCACACGTGAAGGAGAGTGTTAAGAGTGGTTGTAAGTGAGTGGGCAGTCGACTGGCTAGAAGTCAGTCGACTGCCAAAACTCACAGAAGGTTTTCAGCCTTCTACCAGTCGACTGGCCCAGGGGCAGTCGACAGGTGACCCCCCAAAACAAAACAAATAATCTTAACCCTTAATTGATTGGTGCTGACTATGGATTTCATCTGAAATCTAGATCAAACCGACACCTATTGTTCCATTTCTCAGGGAACGCATCCTCACCTACTCCACCCTGGAGAAGTTACCTTTTGCCAACTAGGACCTCCGGTTGGACTGTTGCTCAGCCTCCGATACTCTCGGATCTCAAGACATCCGACCTCGACCCATCTCTACTTCTCTCCGCGATCCCCGCTCGGCTAAGTCTTTTGCCCGATCCTCGACTAGGACTTCGTGCCCAAATCCTCAAACCAGGACTTCAGTGCCCAACCCTCGACCACGACTTCATCCCTAATTCCCCAAACCATGACTTCATGCTCAGCCCCCCGGACCATGTCTTCTTGCCCAGCTTCACTCACCAAGACTTAGTCCACCTAGCATCACTCACTAGGACCCAGCTTCACTCACCAGGATTTCTTCCACCTAGCTTAACTTACTAGGATTTTGTTCTTTCTAATGACTTCGTTGCTAGTCATCTTAATCCTAACTAGAATTCTCTTTGTCATATGTCAAGTCGTGTTTGGCTCAGTCCTTGGTCTATCTGTCCAGATATGAGTTTAGTCATTCAGCCAAACATCAAGTCCTATTTGGCTTATCCCTGGGTCAAATTGACCAACCCTGGAATAATAAAGAACAAAAACAAACAACACAATAAGACACGCGGGATTTATTAACTTGGTTCCTGACCCCCCTGGGTCAGTGTAACGCCCGAAAATTTTCCAGTATTTTCCAAAATAAAAAGAAATAGAAAAATTTCTTTAAAAAGGGATCGAAGCCGAGGCTCAAACCAAATACCTCTGGTTTAGGTTAGGTTTAAGTTTCCATTAGGTGGTGGTAAAGCATCACATTGGAATATGGAACCAATATTAGATAAGTAATAGTAAGCGTCCTTTATGGAAGATGCTTCAACTTCCACTTAGTATATAAAGGATAGGAAGGAGAGAAAACCAAGGGTTTTCTCATCCTCCTTCTTCCCTGCCGAAAAACAAAGACAAAGGAGACTAGGGTTCTTGCCAAGAGGAACTAGGGTTTCTCTCCTAGTGCCAAGGGTTGGTGAATCACACAAGGAAGAGGATCCTACGTTCGGTATAGTCAGTTCTAAGCATAAGGATGTAAGTAGATCACTCACCAGCAGTAAAAGTAGTTCTCAAATGATTTCTAAACATGATTCTTAAACTTTTTGGTGTTTGTGATCGTAGTATAGCAAGACCATGATCTTGATTTGCCCCAAAATAAGTTTTGGGATTATGGCACGCAAGTTGTTCGATAAAAGTTCTGAGTATGATCGAGATCTTACTATGTCCTAGAACGAGTTCTAGGACTAAGCTTTTATGTAAGTACAAGACCAAGGTCTTGATGTGTTTCAAACATGTTTTGGGAATATTACTTTTTAAGTGCAAAAGATATGCTAGTTATGCATTTTAAATACAAGCATAAGTACAAGTCTAAGTATATTACTTTGAAAGACCAAGGTCTTTTGGCATGTACCGGGCCAAGGCCCACAAGATCTAGGCAAGCCTAGTAGACACTCTAGTAGGGATTAGAGCCTAGCTACCCCGAAACCTATTAGGCATGCGCGCATTGGTACAATGTCGGGCCCAAGAAACGATGTTTATTATTTTGAAGTATTAGAATGTAAAAGTTCATGTTTTCAAAAGCAAGCATTTGTTCATGAATGTTAAGCATTTTACATTTCAAGCAAAGATTTCAAATGCAAGCATTTGTTACAAGTGTATTCATGAGCATATTCATGTTAGTATAGCATTTTTAGTACATATGTCTAAAAGCAAGCATTCTTTGACCAAGGGCATGTTTTATATCGATTGCATGTTTTGTGAGATAGGTATCTACTTACTAAGCAATTTGCTTATAGTTTGCCTCTTTTTACTGCAGATAAAGGTAAAGAAAGGATGTAAGATAAGGAGGCTAAAGGAAGGATGTTTCGTGTCAGTGGCGGCAGAACCGTGGAGTGAGATCCTTTGGGATGAGACTTACTAGTGTTCTAAGCAGTAGAACTTTATGAGTTTACATGAGTTTCATGATAGTAGTTAATTCCGCAAATATTATGTGTCATGATAGTAATGTTTATTTCTGCAAAAGATTTTAAGCTTAATATGAATGCAAAATGGAGTATGATCTGGTCCACATATTATGGTTCATATGATTGTGAGTTCTATAATTTTAGTGTAGTTGAGTAAAAATGTATTTATTTGGACTTGATTAGTGTTTATGAAGTCTGGAGTAAATTTCCAGACCTATCAGTCGACTGCTTCAGATAGCAGTCAACTGCCCTCAAGAATTCGAGGGAACAGAAACATTAGTCGAGTGATTTTTAGGTTGAGTCGGCTGCACTAGTCGACTGGTCCTCGGCCAGATTTCAAACAGAATGATTGATGGATCAGAGAAAATCGATAGAGAGGGGGGGTGAATATCGATATCAAATTTTTGAAAAACTAGAGCAGTTACGCAGCGAAAAATAACAAAGCAATCGCGAACACAAGTTGGTTTTACTTGCTTCGGAGTCGCGATCGGCTCCTACTCCAAGGCCCACGGTCCTTGACCGTTTACATTGGGCAATTCTATAGTCGTCAAAAGTCTTTTACAAATCGAGTACAGATATAGAACTGAAAATTAAATTTGCAACACTTTTCGTAACTTAAATTTACCGACGCCCGAGGTGGATCGAAGTTAGGAGCAGAGGGTCGTCCTTGGGGCTGGAATCTCGAAGTCGAAGCTTGTGGGAGTGTAGCGCTTGAACGAAAGTGCTTGGAGCGTTGTGAACGAAGTTATTCGAAGCCTTGGGGGTGAACCCCCTTTTTATAGCACCGATAGGGGCGCCTGTGTCAATGGGGGCGCCTACATGTGGCCTCTCCTGTGCGAACTCTTATCCGTAGGCTCGGTCAGTGCCTATCCTCTTCACAGGGGTGCTTGGGCTGATGGGGGCACCCATATGGTCCCGGACGCCTGAGTTGCTTTGGTCCAGAGGCTTCGTCGCAGTTTGCTTCGTTTGCTTCGGTTTAGCCTTCCACTGGGGTGCCCGTATCCATCTGGGCGCCTAGCCCCAGTGAGGCGCCTCACTCCATTGAGGCGCCTCAGCTGCAGAAACTCATTCCTTCGATCCTTGCAACCAAGGTTAGTTCCAAAACAAAAGGAAGCAAGTATGTTAGTCATTATTTAGAGCCTAAGCTGTCTTAGTTCTGACTTTGGGTCTCCCAAATGGAACCCTAGGTCGAACCGATGCCTACTGTTCCCTCGCACGGGGAACGCGTGCTCACCTACTCCTTGTTAATGAAATGAGAGAAGTGTCCTAAGGCAATTGCCTTATGATTGTAATCATTTATTTTAATAAATGAATATTCACTATTTGGGTATACATGTTTGTGTATTTGATTGAAATCTTAAACTCATTTACTGAATGTCCGCAATACAAGAGACACATCGGAAGCGTAAAACGAGTTGAAAATTGGATTTTCCAATCAAGAGAGATTAAGTTTAGTTGAGCCAAACGATAAGTCGAATCTGAATTTTTCAGAGACGCATCGGAAGCGTAAAATGGCTAAGTCTTTTGAAGACTTAATAGATGAATTAAATAAGTTTAATTCATTGGGGCTTGGCTTGGATTGGCCAGCCAAAGAGGGCCTCCATCCTCTTTGCTTGGCCGACCACAACAAAGGGAGAGAACCAAGTTTTTGGTTCAATTTATAAAATAAACCAAGTGTGGTTTGTTTTATAAAATTATGGATGATATAAATTTTTTTATATAATAAACCAAGGTTTGGTTTATTCTTCATGGAAATTAAAAATGAACCATGGATTGGTTTATTTTATAAAATCAATCATGGATTGATTTACCATGATAAGGAAATTTATTCCATAAGAGAGAAGAGACTTGATTGATTTTTATCATGAATTAAAATATGATTTTAACCATGATATAAAATCAAACTTGGCATGATGGAATAAGTTATTCCATATTTGAGAGGCTTGATGGTTGAGAGGCCACTATATAAAGGACCCAAGGCAAGGCTTGGGCGATAATCGAAGAGATGAAGGCATAGGCTCTCTCTCTCTCTTTCTCTCCTTCTCTTCTCCCCTTCTTGCTGTGCGCCAACCAGCCCCAAGAAGGAGCACCAGCCGACCATCCTTGTGGTTAGTCTTCCGACTTCTCTCTTGGTTTTTTCTCATCGCATTCTCGGAGAATCTACTAGTTCTCGAGAACACGAAACTCGTGGCTTTGCGAAGTCATCCTGAAGATACTCGGCGTGGACGCGAATAGAGGCGGAGCTTCCAAGGGACGCTTACGGTTGGATCTCGTCCCTTCCTTCGAGTTACGGAAGGTAATACGTAAATTAGTTTATATTTCTGCAAGATATAAAATATATGATCATGTCTACGCAAGATACAATTGCATGCTTAGATGTGTGGTTAAATAATTAGAAAATTATTTATGCTAAACCTTCCGCTGCACATAATTAATTTTAAAATTACGAACCCGCATCCATGTCAACATGCACCCTGTCCCAACAGTGGTATTAGAGCCGAGGTTTGTGTTCGACATAATCATATAATTGTTTTACGGAAAGCTTTATCTTTATCTCAATTATGGAAAAATTTTCAATTATGGAAACTTTCCAATTATGGTAAATTTTTTATTTAGGAATTTCAAAGTTTGGAAATCCTCATGAAATTTCACAAACTTTTGAAATATCTCTATTTCTGAAATTTTATGATAATTGTGAAAACTTTCCATTTTTGAAAACTTTCCAATTTTGAAAATTTCCTATTTCAGAAATTTTCAATTTTGGAAAAACGTAAGTTTTCTTTGTACCAGAAACTTACAATTATTCTAAAAACCTTTTATTTTTGAAAACTTTCCGTTTATGGAAAGCTCGCAATTTTGGGCACTTTCTTTCAAGAAAGTCTAGACAAATTATGGGAATATTAATTGGCATTTAAATTTATAATTGGAAATTAAATTATTTACAAAATTCTTTATTTTGGATTGAGCCTCGGGGAGCCATCCAATTTAAAGTTATTTGTTATAATTAAATTTCCTAAATTGAATTTAAGCTGTCAAATGTTTAATTTGGATTGAGTCTCGGGGAGCCATCCAAATTAAGTTATTGATATTAATTTTCCATAAATAAAATATGTGATCAAATCTTGGAAATTTTTGAGGTGATTCTCAAACGATAATTTCCTTATTTGATTTATGAGGTGATGCTCTTACATATTATTGTCTCCAAAATTAATGAGGAAAATTATTTCCTATAGAGTATATTTCCTTAAATAAGTTTTTCATGAAAATAATATGTAGTTGAATTAAGGGAATCTGTCTCTTAATTTAATAAGATTTGATTTAGAGAAATCAAAGTCTTAAACATATTATTTCCGAAATTGATTATGATAATTCAGGAAATTGTTTCCCAAAATAATTCCTTGAATAAAGTATGAAATTAGAATTAGGAAATCCGGTTCCTAATTCAATTAATGAGACTTGATAAATTAAGTCACATACATACTTTATTAAGGAAATCGTTAGAACATGACATAATTATATGTCATGAATATGCATAAAAGAAAAAGGATGAGACCCAAAACCCCTTACAAAATATTAAGGCCAACACCTTCCATTAATATGGTTAGAACCGGAGTTTTATTTCTCGTTCGGGTTGATGGACACATCCATGCCCGGCTTGAACCTCAACATGTTCAAACCATGGAATTAGTTTATGATTAATATAGTTGGAGTCAGAGGTCAATCCTTAGTTTTGGTTGTTGGACACATCCAAGCCTGACTAAACGGTTGAATGATCTCCAACCATATTAAAACTATTTCTTGATTAATGGGTCAGCCTTATGCTTGGAGCATCGATTTGTTGTGCCACAGCCAAGGTCGATGTAAAGAGAGGTGCAGTTGGGTGCTATGTATATTGTTGCATACTTGTTAATGAGTTAACAACCCAATGATTTATGCAAACATTCAATTAGTTGATAGCATAAAGTGATAGTTACATATATGTGATATGTAATCGGTATAATTACCTACCTTCATAGCTAAGAATAACTTGATGGCCACAGCCATGGTTGTTCTTATCTATGGTTGGATATCAACCTATTTGGAGATGTTCCTACTGTAGGACCGATGCACGTGAGAGGGGGGGGGGGTGAATCACGTGACTTTTAAAATCTTCGTTATAAAATCAAAGTCGATAGAAAATTGTACGATGCTTTTTATAACGTGCGCAGCGGAAAAATTAAAACGAAATGCGAAAGCGAAAAATAAAACAAAATTACACGAGGAGTTTTACTTCGTTCGGAGCCTTCGCCGACTCCTACTCGAAGGCCCAGGTTCCTTGAACCTTTCCTGTGGGCAATCCACTAAAAATTACTACCGACAAACTACCGATAGAGTGATTCGAATACAAGATTGGGCGGAAGTGTAACAGCCCTACACTTCCCCCTTAAATAATTTAAGTGCAAAAAAAAATTCGTTACCCAACACTTAGATTTATCTGAAGCAGCTTGGGTGTTGGGAGCGATCTTCCAGCAGCGGTCGGACAACGTCGAGTCAAAGCACAAACCGCAGTAGAGGAGCGTGGAAGCAAGAGAGCGCCAAAGCTTGAACCAGAATCAAAATTTCTTATCTGTTAGAGGGTTTGCATGCTTCTATTTATAGTGCCTCGATGCATGATCTTCTCAGCTCAAATTTTATCCATCAACATGATAAAATAATTAAAAAAAGATAATGTTTCTATCCTTTGCTTAAATTAAGAAAATAATTTAAATAAAATATAAATACAGAATATTGAAAAGTTAACCGAGAGGTTTTATCCTCTTACAATTTTATTAATAATTTAAAAGGAGATTTTATCCTTCTAGATAAGCTTTACGTGAGAATTTTAAGGATTAGTAGGAATAATTTTATTCTCTAAAAAGAAGGAAATACGAATAATTTAATTGATAATTTATCCTCCACCAAGGCTTTAGATAAGGAATAATTTTATAAAATTCACTACAAAATCTAATTAAATAAATTCTGAAAAATAGAGTTAATGCATTTAGAATCTAATTAAATAAATTCTGTAAAATAGATTTAATGCATTTAGAATCTAATTAAATAAATTCTGTAAAATAGAGTCAATGCATTTAGAGTTAATTAGACCCCGTCCAAACCTGGATAAGGATCTAACCAAGACTCAACCGAGGTCACCAAAATGGGCCTAAGTTGGACCGCACCTACAGTCCTAAAATAGGACCCGTCCTCACTGGTTCGCTCCTCCAGTGACTTACCTCACTTACCTCGTGCAGCTCTACTCAACTTCTTAACCCACCAGGTCTTCCTGCCAAGGCTCAACCACCCTGGTCTTTTTGCCAAGTTTCAACCAACTTGGGCTTCAGCCAGTTGTTAGGCCCCGTGAACCCAACTGGACTTCTCGCCAGGACCCAACCACCCTGGACTTCAGCCTGGTGTCAGGTCCTAAGTCTTTCAACCCTGCACACTTAGTAAAGAGATCAAAACTAAAAGCAAGTCTAACTTTAACCTATTTGTCATTCATCAATACTCAGGTTTAACTATTAGTGCAAATTGCACCAACACCTACGATCTCCCGAATTGATAAAAAAGGTTACTCAATTTGAAAAATAAATAGGATTTAATTAATGTATATTGATGCATTCTTTATCATTCTCATCACATAACCTCAATTTGTATTTCTAGGATAATCACCTGATCATGTCTTCTTTGAATTTGCGTTCCATTTTGGACACCAATAAACTGACTGGGCCAAACTTCATAGACTGGCTTCGAAACCTGAGGATAGTCCTCAAGGCAGAAAAGCTTGCTTATGTCCTTGAAGAACAACTTCCCAACCATCATCCTGAAGATGCAACTCCAGACCAGTTAGTGGTTTATCAGAAACATGTGGTCGATTCTGAACTTGCGAGTTGCATCATACTGGCCGCTATGGTACCTCAACTACAAAAGCAGCATGAGCATATGGATGCTCATACCATCGTGTTCCATCTTCATGAGCTGTTTGACGAGCAGGCGAGATTCGAAAGGTTTGAGGTCTCTAGACTCCTCTTCACCTCTAAGATGCAGGAAGGCACTTCTGTTTCACAGTTTGTGTTGAAAATGTTAGGGTACATTGATTGACTAGGCACACTCGAATTTGCAATGGATTATGAACTAAGTATTGACTTAATTCTGCATTGTTTGCCCAACAGTTACTCACAGTGTGTGATGAACTATCGGATGAACAAACTGGAGACTACCATTCCTGAGTTGCTTAACCTGCTGAGGACTGTAGAGCCTTCTGTAAAGTAGGATCAGAAGACGATACTGTTAGTTGATTCATCAAAGAAAAGCTCTATGAGGAAGCCCAAAGAACAAAATAAGGGAAGGAAGAAAAGGCCAAAAAGATTGAAAAGCCACTAAAAGGCACTTGCCATCATTGCGGCAAGGAGGGCCACTGGCGAAGAAACTGCAAGGTTTATCTTGAGTCCTTGAAGAAGAAGGCATCCGATGCCCCATCCTCTTCAGGTATCTTCATTATTGAATGTCACTCTATTTCCTCGGACACCTGGGTACTTGATACTGGGTGTAGCTCACATATATGTAATGACATACAGGGGCTAATGAATAGAAGAAGACCCGTCAAGGGAGAAGCGAATTTGCGAGTTGGAAATGGAGCAAAGATTGCTGTTGTTGCCATCGGAACATATTTGCTAAAGCTCCCTACTGGACTTGTCCTAGAATTGGATAATTATTATTTTGTTCCTTCGTTAATAAAGAACATTGTATCTATTTCATGCTTGAATGAAAAGGGTTATCATTTAACTTTTAGTAACAATTGCTGTTACATAACTTTAAATGGTGTTCTTTATGGGACCGGAATTTTATGCAATGGTATCTACACGTTAGATTTATGCGGTGACATTTTCAATATCGAAGTCAGCAACAAACGTGCTCTAATAGATAATCAAATAGACTCCTATATGTGGCATTGTCATCTTGGCCATGTAAGCAAAAAACGCATGGCCAAATTACACCGATGTGGAATTCTGGAATCATTTGAACCTGGTACATTTGATACATATGAATCATGCTTAAAAGGCAAGATGTCCAAATTACCCTTTTCCGGAAAAGGTAAATCAGTGGGAGAATTGCTTGGTCTAATACATACTGATGTATGTGGACCAATGTCAACTCTTGCACAAGGAGGCTATAGCTACTTCATTACTTTATCGATGATCACTCACGATTCGGGTATGTGTTCTTAATGAAACACAAATCTGAAGCTTTTGAGAAATTCAAAGAGTTCAGAAGTGAAGTAGAGAAACAACTTTGCAAAAGTATTAAGATACTTCGATCCGATCGGGGTGGTGAATACTTAAGTCATGAGTTTCATGATTATCTTAGGGACAATGGGATATTGTCTCAATGGACTCCGCCATATACACCACAGCATAATGGTGTATCTGAGAGGCGTAACCGAATCTTGATGGGCATGGTTAGATCTATGATGAATCATGCAACTCTTCCAAAATCCATTTGGGGCTATGCGCTTAAGACAGCTGTTTACTTACTAAACAGAGTCCCGACCAAGGTATTCTCTACTACTCCATATGAGACGTGGAATAGTAAGAAACCTCATTTATCTCACCTAAAGATATGGGGTTGTCCTGCTTATGTAAAGCGGACTGTATCAGACAAGTTGGGATGTTATGTCTGATAAATGTCTATTTATTGGATACCCTAAGGAAACGAATGGTTACCAATTCTATCATCCCTTGGAACAAAAGGTGTTAGTTTCAAGGCATGCTGTATTTCTAGAAAAAGAATTTCTTTTACAAGAAAACAGTGGAAGTAGCATTGAACTTGAAGAAGTTCAAGAAACTCCAATAGACAATACAGAGACACCTAGTCTAGACCCACAACCAATAACTCATAATGATGAGCTATCAGTTGAACCTAAAACAACACCACTTCTTCGTAGGTCTGATAGGACACGCAATATTCTAGAGAGATACGGATTTCTCATATGTGAATCGAACGATGTGTTACTCATTAACGATAACGAACCTATCAGTTATGAAGATGTTCTGAAAATTCAGAAAGGGATAAATTGCATGAAGCCATGAAGTCGAAAATGGATTTCATGTACAAAAATCAAGTATGAGACTTGGTTAACCCTCATGAAGGGATTAAGCCCATAGGGTGCAAGTTGGTTTTCCAAGAAGAAAACC
>JAGFNQ010000649.1:45470-75410 GCA_024364735.1 Boesenbergia rotunda
CAACTCCAACCATCATCTGAAGATGCAACTCCAGACCAGTTAGTGGTTTATCAGAAACATGTGGTCGATTCTGAACTTGCGAGTTGCATCATACTGGCCGCTATGGTACCTCAACTACAAAAGCAGCATGAGCATATGGATGCTCATACCATCGTGTTCCATCTTCATGAGCTGTTTGACGAGCAGGCGAGATTCGAAAGGTTGAGGTCTCTAGACTCCTCTTCACCTCTAAGATGCAGGAAGGCACTTCTGTTTCACAGTTTGTGTTGAAAATGTTAGGGTACATTGATTGACTAGGCACACTCGAATTTGCAATGGATTATGAACTAAGTATTGACTTAATTCTGCATTGTTTGCCCAACAGTTACTCACAGTGTGTGATGAACTATCGGATGAACAAACTGGAGACTACCATTCCTGAGTTGCTTAACCTGCTGAGACTGTAGAGCCTTCTGTAAAGTAGGATCAGAAGACGATACTGTTAGTTGATTCATCAAAGAAAAGCTCTATGAGGAAGCCCAAAGAACAAAATAAGGGAAGGAAGAAAAGGCCAAAAAGATTGAAAAGCCACTAAAAGGCACTTGCCATCATTGCGGCAAGGAGGGCCACTGGCGAAGAAACTGCAAGGTTTATCTTGAGTCCTTGAAGAAGAAGGCATCCGATGCCCCATCCTCTTCAGGTATCTTCATTATTGAATGTCACTCTATTTCCTCGGACACCTGGGTACTTGATACTGGGTGTAGCTCACATATATGTAATGACATACAGGGGCTAATGAATAGAAGAAGACCCGTCAAGGGAGAAGCGAATTTGCGAGTTGGAAATGGAGCAAAGATTGCTGTTGTTGCCATCGGAACATATTTGCTAAAGCTCCCTACTGGACTTGTCCTAGAATTGGATAATTATTATTTTGTTCCTTCGTTAATAAAGAACATTGTATCTATTTCATGCTTGAATGAAAAGGGTTATCATTTAACTTTTAGTAACAATTGCTGTTACATAACTTTAAATGGTGTTCTTTATGGGACCGGAATTTTATGCAATGGTATCTACACGTTAGATTTATGCGGTGACATTTTCAATATCGAAGTCAGCAACAAACGTGCTCTAATAGATAATCAAATAGACTCCTATATGTGGCATTGTCATCTTGGCCATGTAAGCAAAAAACGCATGGCCAAATTACACCGATGTGGAATTCTGGAATCATTTGAACCTGGTACATTTGATACATATGAATCATGCTTAAAAGGCAAGATGTCCAAATTACCCTTTTCCGGAAAAGGTAAATCAGTGGGAGAATTGCTTGGTCTAATACATACTGATGTATGTGGACCAATGTCAACTCTTGCACAAGGAGGCTATAGCTACTTCATTACCTTTATCGATGATCACTCACGATTCGGGTATGTGTTCTTAATGAAACACAAATCTGAAGCTTTTGAGAAATTCAAAGAGTTCAGAAGTGAAGTAGAGAAACAACTTTGCAAAAGTATTAAGATACTTCGATCCGATCGGGGTGGTGAATACTTAAGTCATGAGTTTCATGATTATCTTAGGGACAATGGGATATTGTCTCAATGGACTCCGCCATATACACCACAGCATAATGGTGTATCTGAGAGGCGTAACCGAATCTTGATGGGCATGGTTAGATCTATGATGAATCATGCAACTCTTCCAAAATCCATTTGGGGCTATGCGCTTAAGACAGCTGTTTACTTACTAAACAGAGTCCCGACCAAGGTATTCTCTACTACTCCATATGAGACGTGGAATAGTAAGAAACCTCATTTATCTCACCTAAAGATATGGGGTTGTCCTGCTTATGTAAAGCGGACTGTATCAGACAAGTTGGATGTTATGTCTGATAAATGTCTATTTATTGGATACCCTAAGGAAACGAATGGTTACCAATTCTATCATCCCTTGGAACAAAAGGTGTTAGTTTCAAGGCATGCTGTATTTCTAGAAAAAGAATTTCTTTTACAAGAAAACAGTGGAAGTAGCATTGAACTTGAAGAAGTTCAAGAAACTCCAATAGACAATACAGAGACACCTAGTCTAGACCCACAACCAATAACTCATAATGATGAGCTATCAGTTGAACCTAAAACAACACCACTTCTTCGTAGGTCTGATAGGACACGCAATATTCTAGAGAGATACGGATTTCTCATATGTGAATCGAACGATGTGTTACTCATTAACGATAACGAACCTATCAGTTATGAAGATGTTCTGAAAAATTCAGAAAGGGATAAATTGCATGAAGCCATGAAGTCGAAAATGGATTTCATGTACAAAAATCAAGTATGAGACTTGGTTAACCCTCATGAAGGGATTAAGCCCATAGGGTGCAAGTTGGTTTTCAAGAAGAAAACCGACATGGAAGGTAATGTTGTTACCTTTATGGTTAGATTAGTGGCAAAAGGATATCGTCAGAAACAAGGAATTGATTATGACGAAACCTATTCGCCAGTAGCTATGCTTAAATCCATTGGGATGCTCCTGGCCATAGCAGCTCATTATGATTATGAGATATGGCAAATGGATGTGAAAACAACTTTCCTTAATGGAAACCTGCTTGAGAATGTATACATGATATAACCTAAAGGTTTCACATCGGTTAATAAAACCAAAGTATGCAAGTTTCGACGATCCATATATGGACTAAAGCAAGCATCCAGGAGCTGGAACATCCATTTTGATGAGACAATCAAAGAGTTTGATTTCTCACAAAATCCTGACGAACCTTGTGTGTACAAGAAGGTTAGTGGGAGTGCAGTCATATTCCAAGTGTTATATGTCGATGACATATTACTTATAGGAAACAATATATCAGTCTTACAGTCAGTTAAAATTTGGTTGTCCAAAACTTTCTCCATGAAAGACCTGGGAAAAGCAACCTATATCCTTGGGATTAGAATCTATAGAGATAGATCAAAATGGTTGCTCGGTCTTTCACAGTCTACATATATAGACCGACTGCTAGAAAGGCTTAGCATGTCGGAATCCAAGAAAGGTTACCTTCCCATCAGGCATGGGATCAACCTTTCGAAGTCTATGTGTCCGCGCACAGAAGACGAGAGGATTTGCATGAGTAAGATTCCTTATGCATCCGCGATAGGATCTATCATGTATGCTATGTTATGTACTAGGCCCGATGTATCGTATGCTCTAAGCATCACAAGCAGATACCAGTCTGATCCAGGAATGGATCATTAGGCGGCTGTCAAGACAATCCTCAAGTACTTAAGAAACACTAAGGATGTGTTCCTAATATATGGAGAAGGTGATATGGTAATACATGGGTATACAGATGCCAGTTTCTTGATAGATAAGGATGACTCCAAATCTCAGTCCGGATACGTATTTATTTTGAATGGAGGCGCAATAAGTTGGAAGAGTTCCAAGCAAGACACCATAGCGGATTCGACCACGGAAGCGGAATATATTGCAGTTTCGGAAGCAGCAAAGGAAGCAGTCTGGATCAAGAAGTTTGTCTCAGAACTTCGTGTGGTTCCAAGCATTGATGAAGCAATACCGATTTACTGCGATAACAATGGAGCTATTGCACAAGCGAAGGAACCAAGGTTTCATCAGCGATCCAAACATGTGCTTCGCCACTATCATCTGATCAGAGAAATTATAAGTAGGAATGATATACAAATTGAGAAAATTCCCACTGAAAGGAACTTAGCGGATCCTTTAACTAAGGCCTTGCCTCAAAGTATGTTTGAGGGTCATGTTAGAGCCTGTGGTATTATTGGGTACCGTAGCGATTGGTATTAGGCCAAGTGGGAGATTGTTAGTGATATGAGAGAAGTGTCCTAAGGCAATCGCCTTATGATTGTAATCATTTATTTTAATAAATGAATATTCACTATTTGAGTATACATGTTTGTGTATTTGATTGAGATCTTAAACTCATTTACTGAATGTCCACAATACAATTCACAGCATGAGAGAATTTATGATAAATTCACAACTAGTGATTATCTCTACATGTGCAATTGTGAAGTATTGAAATTATCCCTAGTCGATGAATTGATAAATACGGACACTATCAATTCTGTTGAGACTAGCATAGGTTATTCTCTAATCAACTAATTCTCACTGGCTGGTGACATTGAGATGTCCGGAGATAAACATGAATGCTAGTTAAGGGAACTAGTTCATTGGAGTGACTGGCTGTAAAACTTCATATGGTAGTCTACATATAGATATGTCAGTGAAGTTCTTACTGCAGCTTAAGTGCGATGTTCCTTTGACTTGCGGTGTTCAAGTCATCTTGGTCATGGAGACTTATACATTGACATCTTAAGCAAGCATCTCCAAGGAGGTGTGGATCCAAGAGATGTTTGAACAGCCTACAAAGGATTCACCACTCCTTGCGAGGAGATGTATACCCAAGGCCTATCGTCGGATTGTTACTCGAAGCCACTGACCAGAGCATGACATGTTCAGAGTATGAATCTCTTAAATACATGAGACTAATTAGAATCCATAGGTTGAGAAAACGTTACTTGGGCAAGGTGTGACGTAGTCAGCCTAGTGGGGACTGACACACATAGACCATGTCCTGAACCAAGTGGGTATAAGATGATGAAGGGAATGGGGCACGATTCATTATAGCTGTTGAAGGGTTTCAGAATTGTTTCTGAGGTCAACCGTTGATCTTTCGATTAATTGGGGATCATGATGTACTACTAGTTGCCACTCATGATGGTTCTATAATTGATTAATTATAGACGGCCAACATAAATCGAAAGCCTATTTAGTCACACGCACTACGAGTAATCCAAGGGATTTAAAACGAGTTGAAAATTGGATTTTCCAATCAAGAGAGATTATGTTTGGTTGAGCCAAACGATAAGTCGAATCTGAATTTTTCAGAGACGCATCGGAAACGTAAAATGGCTAAGTCTTTTGAAGACTTAATAGATGAATTAAATAAGTTTAATTCATTGGGGCTTGGCTTGGATGGGCCGGCCAAAGAGGGCCTCCATCCTCTTTGCTTGGCCGACCACAACAAAGGGAGGGAACCAAGTTTTTGGTTTAATTTATAAAATAAACCAAGTGTGATTTGTTTTATAAAATTATGGATGATATAAATTTTTATATATAATAAACCTAGGTTTGGTTTATTCTTCATGAAAATTAAAATGAACCATGGATTGGTTTATTTTATAAAATCAATCATGGATTGATTTACCATGATAAGAAAATTTATTCCATAAGAGAGAAGAGACTTGATTGATTTTTATCATGAATTAAAATATGATTTTAACCATGATATAAAATCAAACTTGGCATGATGGAATAAGTTATTCCATATTTGAGAGGCTTGATGGTTGAGAGGCCACTATATAAAGGACCCAAGGCAAGGCTTGGGCGATAATCGAAGAGATGTAAGCATAGGCTCTCTCCCTCTCTTTCTCTCCTTCTCTTCTCCCCTTCTTGCCGTGCGCCAACCAGCCCCATGAAGGAGCACCAGCCGGCCATCCTTTTGTGGTTAGTCTTCCGACTTCTCTCTTGGTTTTTCTCGTTGCGTTCTCGGAGAATCTAGTAGTTCTCGAGAACACGAAACTCGTAACTTTGCGAAGTCATCCTGAAGATACTCGGCATGGACGCGAATAGAGGCGGAGCTTCCAAGGGACGCTTATGGTTGGATCTCGTCCCTTCCTTCGAGTTACGCAAGGTAATACGTAAATTAGTTTATGTTTTTGCAAAATTTTAAATATATGATTATGTCTACACAAGATAAAATTGCATGCTTAGATGTGTGGTTAAATAATTAGAGAAATTATTTATGCTAATCCTTCCACTACGCGTAATTAATTTTAAAATTACGAACCCGCATCCATGTCAACATGCACCCGGTCCCAACACTCCTCTCAGGAGAGTTTACCTTTAGCCAACCGGCTCCTCCGGTTGGACTTTTGCCCAATCCACCCGATCATGTCTTCGTGCCCAGTCCGCGACCAGGATTTCTTGCCCAACTTCCGGTTAGGTCTTCGGTGCCCAGCCCTTTGCCAGGACTTCTTGCCTAGTCCTCGACCAGGACTTCTTTGCCCAACTTCGAGTCAGGTCTTCTTGCCCAGCCCACGACCAGGATTTCATGCCCAGCCCTTTGCCTGGACTTCATGCCTAGTGTACCTAGGACTTTTTCGTGCACACTTAGTAAGATTGTTAGATCACATTAACACCTTAACTTCTGAACCCTTTGCCATTATCAAAACCCAGGTTTGACTTAGGTGCTTTCTGCACCAACAATCTCCCCCTTTTTGATTTATGGCAACACAGTTCAAAAAAGTTATGTTAAAAACAGATAACAAGCAACTATTTGAAAAAAAATTCAGTTTCCTCCCCAGAAACAAAAATTCTCCTCCTGAGTTTTTTCAAAGATATGTGGGTTTTTGTAAATCTTCTAAGTGTTTTAGTTCTTTGAACAGTTTTCATGCTTAGCAAAGATTTCCATAAAGTTTTTGCACACTTAGAAAATTTCAGAAAAAGGTTTTCATGTTTTTTTGAAAATTTTTAGAAAATGTTTTTCAAGTTTTTCATACTTAGAGAATTTTCAGAAAAAGTTTTTCCATACTTTTCATACATAGAAAATTTCCAGAAAAAGCTTTTCCATACTTTGAAAATTTTCAGAAAAAAGTTTTTTCATACTTTGAAAAATTTTCAGAAAAAGTTTTTCCATACTTTTCATACTTAGAAAATTTTCAGAAAAAGTTTTTCCATATTTTTCATACTTAGAAAATTTCCAAAAAAAGTTTTCAAGTTTTTCATACTTGGAAAATTTAATTTTTGAAATGCTTAGATTTGAAAATTATTTTTAACCATTTTCGTTATTTACTTTTTGAAAAGGAGATAAAAGTTTTGAAAAATAAAATTTGGAAAAAATCAGAAAAAAATTTTCTTTCTCCTTTCTCTCCCCCTTTGCCATATATAAAAAAAAACTAATTATAGCAGGTAAATTAGAGCAAAAAAATGAAGTTCTGTATTGAACCAACTCTAATAATCATAAACTGGACCAAACCAAATTAAACCATTCTTGTTCGTGTCCTGTATAAACCAGTTAGCTACTTACTAACTTTCATAAATAATAGCTTTCGCTAGGGTTAGTCAAGTTAAGTGATCTGATCAAGTTAGTTTTTCTAAGCATGACACTTAACCTAATTGCTGTTCAATTTGTATTTATTGCCCCAATTACTGCAGATGCACTGACTTAATGCATCTTGAATCAAGGCATAGACCTAAGCATCTCAACGCAGTCCAGGTTATCAATCAGAAGTACCCTAAGGTGCTTGTGAGATGCTGACTTCTAAATTTATAGGTGCATGCACTTCTAGGGTTAGGGCCTAAGCTAAGTCCATTTGCGAAAAAGCCCTAGTTTTGAAGGGGGTAAGTTTTTAAAAAAACTAAGTCAGAAAATCATTTTAAATTTCATGACTTTGATAAAAGAAATGATTTTAAAAAAACTATTAATCAACAGATAAGAAAGTAAAACAATTTTTTGAAAAACATATAGAGCAGTCCTATTTTACTAAGCATAACCCTAACTGCCTTCTTAATGAGTTAAACTCAGACTTAGGTAAGGGTTTAGTAAAGATACCAGCTAAGTTTGACTTTGAGTCCACATGCTTAAAGACTATTTGACCCCTGGCTACATGATCCCTTACAAAATGATGTTTAACTTCTATATGCTTTGTTCTTGATTGTTGAATTTGTAGGACCGATGCACGTGAGAGGGGGGGGGGGTGAATCACGTGACTTTTAAAACTTTCATTTTAAAATTAGAGTCGATAGAAAATCATATGATGCTTTGAAAAACATGCACGACGGAAAAATTAAAACGAAACACGAAAGCGAAAAACAATAAAAAATAAGCGATGAGTTTTACTTCGTTCGGAGCCTTCGGCGACTCCTACTCGAAGGCACAAGCTCCTTGAACCTTTCCTCTGGGCAATCCACTAAAATTTTCTACCGGTAAACTCCCGGTAGAGCGATTCGAATACAAGATTAAGCGGAAGTGTAACAACCCTACACTTCCACCTTAAATAATTTCAGTGCAGACAGAACAAATAAAAATGCGTTACCCAACACTTAAGATTATCTGAAGCAGCTTGGGTGTTGGGAGCGATCTTCCGGCAGTAGTCGGACAGCGTTGAGTCAAAGCACAAACTGCAGCAGAGGAGCGTGGAAGCCAGAGAGTGCCAAAGCTTGAACAAGACTTAAAAAAATATATGTCTTTAGAGGGCTCACTTGCTTCATTTTATAGTGTCTCGAGCTGCCAATATTCAATCCGATGCATGATCTTCTCAGCCCAAACTTTATCCATCAGCAAGCTATTCATAAATAATTTAAAAATAGCTAATTAAATTAAGATAAGAATGCATTTAGAGTTAATTAAAAATGCTCCACTTAAATTAAGATAAGAATGCTCCACTTAAATTAAAATAAGAATGCTCCATTGAAAAAATAATTTAAATAAAGTTAGCAAGCTATTCTTTGGAATAATCCAAAGAAGATAACGTTTCTATCCTTTGCTCCACTTAAATTAAAAAAAATAATTTAAAGTTTAAACTCTCGTACAGAATAACATTTTATCATCTCAAATAAAATAAGAAATACGAATAATTTAAATGAGAGTTTATCGTCCACCGAGGCTTTAGATGAGGAATAATTTATAATTTTATTCTCAAATATAATAAGAAATACGAATAATTTAAATGAGAGTTTATCCTCCACCGAGGTTTAGATGAGGAATAATTTTGTAAAATTTACCTACAAAATCTAGTTAGTTCACATATCAAATAAAACCTGTAAAATAGAGTTAATGCAATGGACTAAGATAAGAATTCTTTTAGAGTTAATTAGACCCCGTCCAAACCTAGATAAGGATCTAACTTGGACTCAACCGAGGTCACCAAAATGGGCCTAAGTTGGACCGCGCCTACAGTCCTAAAATAGGACCCGTCCTCACTGGTTCGCTCCTCCAGTGACTTACCTTACTTACCTTGTGCAGCTCTACTCAACTTCTTAACCCACCAGGTCTTCCCTCCAGGGCTCAACCACCCTAGTGTTTTTGCCAAGTTTCATCCAACTTGGGCTTCAGCCAGTTGTCAGGCCTCGCGAACCCAATTGTACTTCCCACCAGGACTCAACCACCCTGGATTTCAGCCTGGTGTCAGGTCCTAAGTCATTCAACCCTGCACACTTAGTAAAGAAGTCAAAACCAAATGAAAGCCTAACTTTAACTTATTTGTCATTCATCAAAACTTAAGTTTAACTATTAGTGCAAATTGCACCAACAATATGTTGGATCGAGTAAACACGATAGAGGGGGGTGAATATCGTGAAAATGTTTCGGATTGAAAAGATTAAGTACGCAGCGGAATTTAAACAAAACACACACAGAACTCAAGTAGTTTTACTTGGTTCGGAGTCGAGTTCGGCTCCTACTCCAAGGCCCACGGTCCATGACCGTTTACTGCGGGGGATTCTATAGTAGCGTAAAAAGGTTACAGAAAATATTACAATATGAGTGCAGTAACTAAACAAATGTACTCTTCATTACCGATGCCTGGTGTGGATCGTACTTCGGAGCGGAGGGTCGTCGTTGGCGCTAGAATGTCGAGAATGGAGTTTGCCGGAGCAGAGCGCTTGAACGAAGACCTTGGAAGCGTTGGAAAATGTGTTGTTGAAGCCTTAGGGGTCGAGCCCCTTTTATACCGCTCCTGGGGGCATCCTGGACACTGGGGGCGCCTGACACGTATTTGCGGATCTGAGAAACCTCATTCGTAGCTCAGTCAGCGCTTATCCCTCCAGAATCAGCCTCGGAGCTGACGGGGGCGCCCGGGACACTAGGGGCACCCCGGTTGACTTGGTCTGCTGGCATCACGGCTGATTTTGCTTCGATCACTGGTTGGCTTGGACCCAGGGTGACTGAGACATCCAGGGCGCCCGGGACTATCAGGGCGCCCGGGACCTTGAGGGCGCTTGTCCCAACAAGCTTCCAAAGTGATTCTTGCTTAGCTGTTCGTTTGGCTTTAACCTTGGGCTCCCGGGACCTCCCAGGCGCCTAGCCCAGCTGCTGCCCCTCTCCTTTGGGGCGTTCTGAGCTACAGAAACACATTCCTTTGGTTCCTGCATTCAAGGTTAGTTCCCACAACAAACAAGGCAAGAATGTTAGTTAGTTTTTTCCAGTCGTAGATGTCTTGGTTCTGACTTCGGGTCTCCCAAATGGAACCCTAGGTCGAACCGACGCTTACTGTTCCCTCGATGGGGAACGCGTCCTCACCTACTCCTCTCAGGAGAGTTTACCTTTTGCCAACCATCTCCTCTGGTTGAACTTTTGCCCGATCACCTGACCACGTCTTCATGCCCACCTTTCGAGTAGGTCTTCGGTGCCCAGCTCCTTGCCAGGGCTTCGTGCCTAGTCCTCGACTAGGACTTCGTGCCCACCTTCCGAGAAGGTCTTCGGTGCCCAGCTCCTTGCCAGGGCTTCGTGCCCAGTCCTCGACCAAGACTTCGTTCCTAGTGTACCTAGGGCTTCTTTCCTGCTCACTAAGTGAACACATTAGACCAAAACAACATCTTAACTTTTGAACCCTTTGCCATTATCAAAACCTAGGTTCGACTTAGGTGCTGCCCGCACCAATAATCTCACCCTTTATGATTTATGGTAACCCGGTTCAAAAAGTTAAGTTTAACCAAAAAGTAGGTAAAATGCCAATTTAATTTCCTCCCCCTGAAAGTAATTTCCCCCTAGATTTTTCAAAGGTTCGCGGGGTTTGAAAAAGTTTCTACATTTAAAAGGGAATTGATTTTTCAACACTTGGAACATTTTCAAAAACCTAGAAAATTTTCAAGTAAATTACTTAATTTTTGCACATTAAAAAATTTTGTAAACTTCTTCTGAAGTTTTAAGACTTAGAAAATCTGAAGTTTTAGTACAAGAAGAATTTCTACCATATTTTTGAGTTGTGAAAAACTTTTCCAATCTCTTTAGCACTTTAGAAAGTTTTCATGAAAATTTTGAAATTAATACTTAGAAACTTTTCTATAAGTACTTAGAGAAATTTTGAACATAGCTTAAGTCAAGTAATTAGAAATCATTTTGAAAACAGATTAAGTCAAGTACTTAGAAATAATTTTGAAAACAACTTAAGTCAAGTACTTAGAAATAATTTTGAAAAAAGCTTAAGTCAAGTACTTAGAAATAATTTTGAAAACAGTTTAAGTCAAGTACTTAGAAATAATTTTGAAACAGTACTTAGAAATAATTTTGAAAGCAATTGACTTAAGGGATTTTACTTTTTGAAGAAGGAGATAAATAAAGTTTTGAATTTTGAAAAAATTTTAAACCTTCTCTCCTTTCCAATCTCTCCCCCTTTGTCATATATAAAAAAATAATATAGTAAAACAATATAGCAGAAGAAGTAAGGTGATGTACTGAACCAATTTAAGGTATAAACTGGACCAAATTAATTTGAATTATCTCTTTCGGGTCCTGTCTAACCCAATTAGCTACTTACTTACTGTTATAAACAGTAGTTTTCGCTAGGGTTAGTCAAGTTAAGTGTTCTGTTCAAGTTAGATTTTCTAAGCTTGACACTTAACATGATTGCTGTTTAATTTGTATTTAGTGCCCCAATTACTGCAGATGCATTGACTTAAAGCATCTTGAATTAAGGCAAGGACCTAAGTATCTCAACCCATTCTAGGTTATCAATCAAAAGTACCCTAAGATGCTTGTGAGATGCTGGCATCTAGATCTATAGGTGCATGCAGTTCTAGGGTTAGCGCCTAGGCTAAGTCCATTTGCGAAAAAAACCTAATTTTGAAAGGGGTAATTTTTCTTAAAAAAAACTAAGTCAAAAAATTATTTTAAAAATACATAAAGAAAATGATTCTTCAAAATTAAGTAGGAACTGATTTTAAAATCAAGTAATAAAGAAGTTAGAAAAAAAAAAGCAGAAGTAGAGCAAACCTATTCTACCAAGCATAACCCTAATGGCCTTCTTAGTGAGCTGACCTCAGACTCAGGTAGGGGTTTGGTGAATATGTCAGCTAAGTTAGATTTAGAGTCTACATGCTTAAGGACTATCTCACCCCTGGCAACATGATCTCTAACGAAGTGGTGTTTGACTTCTATGTGTTTAGTTCTTGAGTGTTGGATTGGATTCTTAGTTAGATTAATTGAACTTATATTGTCAATGTAGACTTGAGTTTGGGTATAGTTAAGCTAGAAGTCATTAAGAGTGTGCATCGTCAATAAGAGTTGTGTGTAACGACCCGAAAAATTCTCTCAATATTTTCTTTAAAATATTGATCATGTCTAGATAATTTTCCGAGGGACCTAGAGATATTAGTACGAACCTTAGCCTAGAAATCCATGATTTTTCTCATTTAAATTGAGAAACTAAGTACTAATGGACCTTATATGGGCTTTTCTAGTACCATGATTATTAGTGGATTTTAGGTAGAATTTAATATAAATATAAATGGATTTTAATTAGGAATATTAGTATGATTATGGGTGAGTTTTAGCATGATTTCCTATTTAAATTGAGAAGTTAAGTACTAATGGGCCTTATATGGACTCCAAAAATGGGTATTAATTAGGAAGAATTTAATATAAATATAAAAGAATTTTAATTAGGAATTTTAGCATAATTATGGGAGAATTTTTATGGAATTTTCGAAATAATAGAAAATAAAATAAAAAAAGTAATGCATGCACCAAGGATTGAACCTTGGACCTCTTGTACAACCATGCATGATCTAACCAATTCACCTAGCAAGGGAGTGCTATGAGGAAATGAATGTAGCGACCCACCTTCTCTACCTTAGACGGACCGTTACTTGTCTACTTCTTGACTCTAATGCTCGACTAAAGATGCGGAACTTTCTTACTTTTTTTTTGTATTTAAATCTATCTAAAAATGATATTCTAACTTTAATAGTCATGCATTTAAACTCATCACACAAGGCTCTATAATATTGCTAAAGCATTATGGAATATGAATGCAACTTTTCTAAGCATATCTAACAACATCTTGGCACATGCATCAAATAGATAGAATGTAAATCTTACTTTTCTACCGAATTTACAAGCAATTTTAAGCACAATTAGGACTTAGTCCAAAAGGGAATAATAAGCTCAAGAATAAGTCTAAAATTCAATGTATCAACATGCTAAACTACTCATGCCCTTGCTCATCTAGTGCATTCACAAAAGTATGCATACTAATTGAAATGACATGGGATCTTCATTCTACAAAATTGAGCATGTAAAACTATCCAAAGCATAAATGTTTAAACTCCATAACACAATAACATGGAATTTGGAAACCTTAAACATTGCATTTCAAATAAGTTAAACTGTCTCGTCCCAAGGACCTCTCCAAGGGCAGCCACCACACACACGTTACTCAGCACCGCCTTGTCGCCTTCCTTTAGAATGGTTTACCTTTATCCTTACCTGCAGCAAGAGGAAATGCAACTAATAAGCATAAAGCTTAGCAAGTACTATCTAGCTCACAAAATCTCGAAATGTGCAAGCATGCTCTTTAAACAATGTGAAATCACATAAGATACTTTTATGCCTAAAAGAAACACTAAAACATGTATATACTTTTATGCTTAAAAGAAACACTAAAACATGTATAACTCAAAACATGCATACTCAAGCATTAATACATCTTAGCTCACTTTTTCTTGGCTTAGCTTGAAACTTTAGCAATTCTTTAATTTTAAATTTTTCTTTAACTTTTAGAAAATTTCCTTAAACTTTAGAAAAACTTTGCTAAAGCATATACTTGAAAATAATAACTCACTTGGATCCACTTAAGACGTAAGTACCATCTTATGCGCGTTCCCTAAAAGGTTGGGGTAGCGAGCCACCAATCCTAATAGAGCAGACCTTGGTCTACCAGGGCCAAGACCTTGGAATTGGACACCTGGATTTCTTTAACGACGCCCTTGGACGCTGGGTACTGGCCTTAGAAAATAAAATACTTACTTTTTCTTATCTTGAATGCCTTGGCATTTTAACGAGCACCTTGTGTGCCCAAATCCCTAAGTCTTGACTTTTGGGGATTTCTTAAGGCCTTGGCCTTTTCTTTTCTTATCTTTATCTTCTCTTTTCTTTTCTCATAACTTTTCTTAGACCCTAACCTCATATAGGGTACTTAATTAAACTTATACAAGCATGGATTAAACTAAGGTTACATGCAAAATCATAAACTAAAGGAAAATTTACATTTTTAACTTTCTAACGGGAAAAACTTGCGGAAACCCGCCTCTTACTGCAGGTGAGTAGTACTTACCTCCTTCGCTAGGTTTTCCTTACGAATAAAATCTGAAATTCCCCAGGAAACGTCGAATTTCGACGTTCTTCTTGCTCCTTGGCGTTCTCCTCGCGTCTACGAGAGTTCTCGTAGAGAATAGGGCCTTTTGAGACCTTCCCTTGGCTTCTCCTTTGTCTTGGGCGAGAGAGAGGGCGAGAGGACGAAAAAAATCGCGAGAGGGAGAGAGGGAGTCGGCGGAGAGAGGATGTGAGGGAAAGAATGAATAAAAAAAAGCCCTATGTTTCCCTTTTATACTTATGGAAAAAATTTAACTAATTCTACCTTATCTATTGTTTCCGCTAATCAATTTCAACAAAAGCGAGCTAGCCCACTTGGTCCGCCCCTCCTCCTCTCACAGCGTAGGTTCAGGGATCAAATCCCTCCTACGCGTTTTTCTCTTTTTACCCATTTTTGCCACTTTTGTTTACGGAAAAATTCTATAAAAATATCCATAAATTTGGAATAAATTCTAAGATATTTCTAAAATTAGTTTCGAGAATTTTCGGGCGTTACAATCCCTCATACCCAGAACGGACTCGGAAAATTCCATAAAAATATTCTAAAAATTCCTAAAAATATCTAGAATATTTCTAAAATATTTTTAACTAATTTCAAGGACTTTAAAGACTTAAAATGGAAATTTTGGGGTGTTACAATGAAATAGATTATGGTTAAGGCTTAAGAAAAATGAAGAGACACCATGACTCTTCACTTACCCTCCTTAATGTGTTATAAAGAGGGGGCATGGGAGTTACTTTCTTCTTCCTCCTCCCTCATTCTAGCCGAAATCTCAAGAGGGATTCTCCCTTGGAAAAAGTTCACCTAAGGCTTCATCTCCAAGATCCAAGGCTTTTACAAGGATACAAAGGCTAGGGGTGGTTAAGGAGCAACAAGATCTTCCTCCTTCGTTCAAATCTAAGGTCTACAACCAAGATCAACCAAGGTAAGACTCCCTCACCTGTGGTATAATGGCTTTTCTTGAAGATTAACATGATATGAAAATCTTGTATGTGATGTTTATGTTGGAAAACCAAAGGAAACCCATGAACCTAACCTTATAGGTTTCGGCCACCATGGGTTCTTGTCCTATAATGATGATAAAAATCTAAATCATGTTGTCTAATATGCTCTCATGATGTTTAGAGATTAAATAGAATTTTTGGGGTACCCTAGGATGCCCTAGGGTTTCGGCCAACATCAAGAACCCATGGGTAGGGTTGGGTCTTAAACTTCAAGTATATGTTTTATGTGTTATCATGATATAAGAGAGATAGAGGGTGATTTATGTAAATTTTCACATGGCTTAGAGACCCTATGAGTTTTAGCCAAGATGGGTTAATAGGGTAAAAGTTAGGATTTATTTCAAGTAAGGGCCCCAAGTGCCCTATGGTAAGATATAATTGATGTTTAATGATTGGTTGGGGATTTTAATGGAATTTTTCCATGCCCCCATGGCCTTATAAGTTTCGGCCAGCCCTAGGAAGGTGGACTAAAGGTTAGGGTTAACCCTAATCATGAGCCCCAATGGCTTCCTATGGTCTCATAGATGATGTATGGTTGTTCCTTTACCTTATGCTATTGTACATGTTTATGGAATTGATGGAACTCCACCTATAGGTTACGGCCAAGCCTTGTATCTAGGGTTTGGGGTGGAGTTAGGGTTTAAAGAATGATGATTCATGCTTACCATAAAGTATTTATATGTATAGGACCAAGCATGTGGTAGAAATCATGTTAACCATAACCCTAATGTTTAAGCACCATGTTTGATGTTTTATGTTTATGATTGGATGCCATGCTTAATAGGGTTTATTATGAATGTCTTAGGTTTTTATGCCATGTATTTGAATGGTAGGTAGAATGTTATGGAAATCCTACCTATGTATGCTTAAGATTGATATCATGCTTAGGCAAGAAATGCAATGGTTACCTTATGTATCATGATTATACAAGCTCTATGTAGTAGGATAAATATCTATGAAAACATGTCATGTTCAATGCAATGCGTACCTTCTATGTTATGATCATGCAAGTACTAGGAATAGGAATGATGTGTAGTTATGCATGCCATGTTTATGTAGGAAGATGAATGTCATGTTTATGTAGAAAGATGAATGCAATGTTTTATGAATGATGATGCATGCCATGTTTTACGAAAGAAGATGCATGCCATGTTATGAATGAAAGATGATGCTTATGTCTTTAAGGCATAAATATGCTAAACGGCACGGTCGATGGTCGACGGTACGACGGTCGTGAGGACCGGTAAATGGGTCGGTAGACGGGCCGAGCCGTAACAAGTTATGATGTGTTAAAGATGCCATGAATGTCTTATGAATGATGAAGCATGTAAAGTATTTTACTTTATGAATGGGCTTGTACCGGACCGAAGTATGGGTCCAAGGGATGGGCACCTTAGGAACGCCCCGGTTCTGGACTACCGACTATGCTGTCCACGGTTCTGGCACTACCGAAGCTGTGCAATAGGGATGGGCACCTTAAGAACGCCTCGGTTCGGGGACTACCGACTATGCTGTCCTAACCCTAGTAGGTCGGGGCTCGCTACCTCGGACTTGCTAGGGATGCGCGCTTATGATGTATGTATGTGGTACAAGCCGGGGACCCCAATGATATGATGATTATGTTTAAGCATTTAAAAGTATGTTTTTAAAAGTTAAGCATCCTTATGTATATGCATTCATTCATGTTATGCATTATGCTATGCTAATAAGATTTTATGCTTACGCTTCATGTTAAGAAAGATGCATGAGATTAAATGATCTATGTCATGATTACGTTAAGAAGATGTTCACATGCTATGATAGGAAGTATGTTTATGTTTAGGTCATACTGGTTGGTTTACACCTTATAGACATATTTATACCATGTAGTATGCCATGTCAAGAATGCTTAGAATGTTTACTATGTTTATGTTTATGCCATGTATCATGCCATGCTTAGAATGTTTACTATGTTTATGTTTATGCCATTATCATGCCATGCTTAAGAATGTTTACTATATTTATGTTTATGCCATGTATCATGTCATGCCTAGAATGTTTACTATGTTTATGTTTATGCCATATATCATGCCATGCTTATGAATGTTTACTATGTTTATGTTTATGCCATGTATCATGCCATGCTTAAGAATGTTCACTTATGTTTATGTTCATGCCTTGCTATGTATATGATAAGTGATCCAAGATGTTATGTTCTAAGTAGAGCACCAAGTATGTTAATGATTCATGTGCTCATTATGAGATGATGAATGGTTTTTGTGACTAGGAAAGAGTCTTACTAAGCATGTGTGCTTATAGTCTTATTTCCTTATACCGCAGATCATTCAAGGGGACAATGATGGAAGCAATAGGAGGGTAAGAACGCATGTGTGTGGTAGTGACTTGGCCCAGGAAATCATGTGTTGACCGTTTATGTTAGAACCTTACTTTGGTTACTTGAATGCTTGAATAATGACTTACGGAACTCTATGATGTGATGTTAAGTATGATATGATATGACATGATATGATGTTTATGTATGAAGTCAGTATGCCGAGTTTCCATGTCATTATGTTAAGAATGTTAGTAGGGCATGTATAAGTTAAAGTTATTCTGCTGCCTTATGATGTCTACATGCCCTATGTATGTTAACGTAACGCCGCTTAGGAAAAAAAAAGCGGGCGTTACAGGTTGGTATCAGAGCGGTTACCATCTCACTACACACACATCAAGCCCTCTTCCTGTCGCTTCCAAGTAAGTACCTTTCTGTATATTTTATGATAGTAAGCACTTGTAGGATACTTTATGATTTTAGAATATGCAAGTATGAATGATGTTTTATGATGAAAAGTACTTTACGATATGTAACTATGAACGATCCTTTACTTTAATTTTTTTGTATGAAACCAAATACTTTCGAGATTGATATATGGGTAGGAATAACAATCACTTATAGTAGCCTTACTTGTATTTTATAGGTGAGTGATAGAGAGCGAGGGTGACCCATAGAAATTTAACTTAAGTAGCTACAATCAGGTGGAATAAATATAGTAAATGATTGAGTGATGACAAAACGGAGTAAATCGGAAAAGGAGAGCAAGTAGATGTGAGAGGAGGAATGTGTAAAGTAATGACGACATTATCTGTATGAGTGTCATGACTGTTTGGAATTAAGAAAAGTGGTGGACCAAAGCAAGTTTGTACTGCTGATAAAAGGTGTATGTTAATATTTAGTGGTGAGCATGGAAGTAAAGGAAGGATGCTGCTTTATTAAGGGAGACTTATTAACTGTAGTATTAAGGGAGTAGAGTATTGGTATAGGTATTCTAAGAGATTGTAGTGGTTAAGAAATGAAGACTTAGTGATGTATATCTATTAGGAATAGATTAATGTGTTAAGTTATTTGAATTTTCAAGCAGATATATATATAGTAGTAGCCATAGGGTAATATTCTTGATATAGGAAAGAAAGAGAGTAAGAAATAGATATGCAAAAGAAGGCGTGATAGAGATCAGCGAATAGGACCTTAGCTGTAACTATGTATGAAGGAACTAGAGGTTAGTGTTATCAGTGGCAAGAATGTAGTAAGAGCTTCTTTTCAAGCAAACTTACTAGGTGAAACGATCTAATAAGGTCTAGATTTTGGAAAAGATCGATATAGGAATATTTTATAAATTCTTGATAGAGAAGTAAGATACAGAGATCATAAGAATGTGATTTTTGCGATTAGAGTAGAGAAAGCATGGCTGATAAATGAGAAAAGGTATTTTGATACGTGAAAGAAGACTATGGAAAGATAGAACAGAAAGTTAGAAGTTTAGTATAATGTGTAGTTCAAGTAAGATAGTAACAGTTCATGCGAACAATAAAGAATGGACAGTAAAGTGATTTGGATTGAGCGAAAACAATGAAACAAATCATCTTTCTTACAAGTGTAAGTGGTATTTTCTTTTAGATTATGATGGGTAGAGTTAGGCAATGAATATTTAATATAATTTATTAGTATGTAAAATATAATCGGAATTCTTGTCGTGTCCTAATAAAAGATAGTATATACAATAGTTGTAGTTTGTTAGTAGAAGCGTTGAGATAAATAAATAACCATTATAGAAGTAGGTTAAGTTAAAAGCAATGTCAATGTGTTATTTCAGTGAAAGGTAAGTTGAAAGCTTCGATGAGACTTTGCCATTAATTTTACAAGATGAATTTTGAGTACCGGAATTAGTATGTAATGATAATATAATGTAACAGATAGTATATATCAGAAACGATACATGTGAATAAAACAGACCAGCATAAAAGATAATAGGCTAAGATGAATAACGTAAATTCACTATGACGAATAGGCATTATAGCTAAGATAATAAGCTAATTTTATGAATTTAATTGAGAAATTTTAGTATAATTAACAGAGACTGTATGCATTATAGGTTAGGTAGTTAAAACAGAGTAAGTAGCTCAAATAACTAGAATAGGAAGTAATAGGATAAGCGATACATGAGTTTATGTACTATGAGAAGTTATGTTACATAGAAACAAATATACTAGTAGAATAGACAATAATAAAGTAAGAGAAATTCTCAGAAAAAGGGGAAGGAGATTCGAGTGGAAAGGACAAAGAGTGGTACTTATATAAAGCGGTAATTATGTTGTTGAGGAGTAGACTTGAAGTATGATACTGAATGTAATAAGAGGGCATCATATAATAATAATTGTAATTTTCATTTAGTTTAATACAGATAAAAGACGTATGTGAGGAACAGAGACACGGAATCCAGTACTAATTGAGAGGAGCTTCGGAGTGATGAGTTGGTGCATAGATGATAAACTTGTGCATAGTAAGTGAAAGTTAGATTCTAGTTTGAAGTAGCGAATGCAATTAACCAGGAATAAGTTAAATTATATTTCTTCGTGAATAGTTTAATAATCGACAAAACTAGAGCAAGAAGGTACCCTTAGTCAAGGTCCTATGGCAAAGTCAACGGTTCGAAGAAGCTACCTGGGAACGCAAGGACGAGATGAGACGCAAGTACCCGGAGCTATTCTAAGTTCGAGGACGAACATTCACGAGGTATGGGGGATTGTAACGACCCAGAAAATTCTCTCAATATTTTTTTTAAAATATTGATCATGTCTAGATAATTTTCCGAGGGACCTAGAGATATTAGTACAAACCTTAGCCTAGAAATCCATGATTTTTCTCATTTAAATTGAGAAACTAAGTACTAATGGGCCTTATATGGGCTTTTCTAGTACCATGATTATTAGTGGATTTTAGGTAGAATATAATATAAATATAAATGGATTTTAATTAGGAATATTAGTATGATTATGGGTGAGTTTTAGCATGGTTTCCTATTTAAATTGAGAAATTAAGTACTAATGGGCCTTATATGGGCTCCAAAAATGGGTTTTAATTAGGTAGAATTTAATATAAATATAAAAGAATTTTAATTAGGAATTTTAGCATAATTATGGGGGAATTTTTAAGGAATTTTTGAAATAATAGAAAATAAAATAAAAAAAGTATTGCATGCACCAAGGATTGAACCTTGGACCTCTTGTACAACCATGCATGCTCTAACCAATTCACCTAGCAAGGGAGTGCTATGAGGAAATGAAATGGATTATGGTTAAGGCTTAAGGAAAATGAAGAGACACCATGACTCTTCACTTACCCTCCTTAATGTGTTATAAAGAGGGGGCATGGGAGTGTAACGACCCGGAAAATTCTCTTAATATTTTATATGTTTAAATAATTTTCCAAGGGACCTAGAAATATTAAGGAGAACTTTGCCTAGAAAATCCATGTTTTCTCATTTAAATTGAGAAAACTAAGTACCAATGAGCTTTAAATGGGCTCCAAAAATGGATATTAATTAGGTAAAATTAATATAAATTAGGTAAAATTAATATAAATATAAAATAATTTTATTTAAGAATATTGGCATAATTATGGGGGATTTTAGGGGGGATTTTCGGAATTTAGGGAATAAAAATAATAAAATAAATGAAATAAAAATAAAATAAAAATAAAGGTGCATGGGCCAAGGATTGAACCTTGGACCTCTTGTACATCCATGAATGCTTTAACCAACTCACCTAGCAAGGAATTCTTATGACTAAATGAAGTAGAGGGAGGTTAAGAAGTAGAAGGAGATGAAAGGTCATGGAGAGACTCTTCATTTGCCTCTTTAAAGGAGCTATAAAGAGGGGGTTTGGGGGGTTACTTCTCTTCATCATCAAGTGCATTTCCTCCCCTCCTCCCTCCTCATTCTAGCCGAAACTCTAAGGAAGAGTTCTCCCTTGGAAAAGCTTCCACCAAGGCTCCATCACCCAAGATCTAAAGTTCGTACATGGATCCAAGGACTAGGTGTGGTCAAGAGACATCAAGTCTTCTTCCTTCTCTCCATCCAAGGTCTAAAAATTTAGAAACCCCAAAGTAAGACTCCCTCACCTGTGGTATAATAGTTCCCTCTGATTTTTATGATTTTTTGTATTATATAGTGGTTGGTTTTCGAATTAGATGTTGAAAGGAAAGAAAACCAAGACCCTCATGTTTAAGGGTTTCAGCCATCTTGATTTTTAGGTCTAAAAATATGCTAAAAATGTGTATAATGCTATTCAATGTCCCCTGATGATATTTAGAGGGTAAGTATAATTTTTGGGAATTTTTGGAGTACCCTAAGACACCTTAAGGTTTCGGACAACATGAAAGGAACCAAACTAAGAACCCTAAGTTTAAGGGATTCGGCCACCATGATTTTTAGGTCTACAAATATGCTAAAAATCTGTATAATGCTATTCAATGTCCCCGGATGATGTTTATAGTGTAAGTATAATTTTTGGGAATTTTTGTAGTACCCTAAGAGACCTTAAGGTATCGGACAACATGAAAGGAACCAAACTAAGAACCCTAAGTTTAAGGGTTTCGGCCACCATGATTTATAGGTCTATAAATATTCTAAAAATCTGTATAATGCTATTTAATGTTTCCTGATGATGTTTAGAGGTTAAGTATAATTTTTGGGAATTTTTGGAGTACCCTAAGACACCTTAAGGTTTCGGCCAACATGAATGAAGCAAAACCAAGACCCCTAGGATTGAGGGTTCGGCCACCATGATTTTAAAGTATATAATCATGCCAAAAATTTTATAATGTAATTTAATGTTTCCTTATGATGTTTAGAGATTAAGTATAATTTCTGAGAATTTTTGGAGTACCCTAGGACACCCTAGGGTTTCGGCCAACATGAAAGAAACAAATCAACACCCTAGAGACCCTATGGGTTTCGGCCACCATGGTTTAGGATTCAAAAATGATGCTAAAAATCTTGATAATGTTGTATAATATTCTCTTATGAGGTTTAGGAATTAAATATAATTTTTAGGAATTATTGGGGCACCCTAGGATACCCAAGGGTTTCTGCCAACAACAAGACCTCATGGGTGGAGTTGGGTCTAAAACCCCAAGCATGTGTTTGATGTATTAACATGATATAAGAGAGATGGAGGGTGATTATGTGAATGTTTCACATAGCTTTGAGACCCTATAGGTTTCGGCCAAGTACCCTAATAGGTTGGAAAGCTAGGACTTATTTCAAGTAAGAGCCCAATGGCCCTATGGTAAGGTATGGGTAGGGTTTAAGCAATTGATTTGGGGTTTTAATGGAATTTCTCCATACCCCCATTGTTGGGACCGGGTGCATGTCGACAAGGATACGAGTTCGTAAAATTTAAAATTTTTACGTGCAGCGGAAGAGTTTGCATAAAATAATTTCCTAAATTATTTTAACTTCGTATCTAGCATGCAACCTTATAGTGTATCGACATAATCATGAAATAAAAGTTTGCGAAAAGTAAACTAATTTACCGAGTACCTCGCGTATCTCGAAGTAAGGGAAGAGATCCAACCGTAGCGTCCCTTGGAAGCTTCGCCTCTATTCGCGTCCACACCTAGTTCTCTTCGGGATGACTTCGCAAAGTCACGAGTTTTGTGCCGACGAGAACTACTAGATTCTCGGAAGGCACAACTAGAAGGACAAGAGAAAAATTAGGAAAACTAACCAACGAAGTAACGGAATCGAATTCCGAGAAGAGAGGAGTCGCTATCCGCTTCTTCTTCTTCGTGTTCGGGTTCTCCTTCTCCTTGAAAGCTCACGCCAACTCCCTTGGGTGATGGTTGTGTGCGCCGGCCCTAATCCACAAGGATGGGGCGCCGGCCCTAATGTGAAGGAGAAGAAGAGGAGGAGAGAAGAGAAGAGAAAGAGGGAGAGAAATAATTAATCTCTTAATTGATTCAATTGGAATTAAGGGCTAGCCTTTGGTTCCTTTATATAGTAGCAACTCCTTTGCTAAGTCTCCCTCTAAACCGAATTAACGGAATTAGTTATAAGAAATTTATCTTATAAATTTTCTTATTGCTTATTCCTTTTAAGCCTAGTCTTATTATAAACAATTTATAATAAAACAAATTAGTTATCATAAGAGATTTATCCTATAAATTCTCTTATGAATTTTATTATAACTAACTTTATAATAAAACTAATTATTTATCATAAGAAATTTATCCTATAAATTCTTATGAATTAATTCCGTTTAAACCAAGTCTTTATTATAAACTAATTTATAATAAAAACTAATTCTTCTTCTCTTTAAATTATAGAATAAATTTTATAAGAAATTTATAAACTTTCTTATTATGGAAAAATCAATTCATAATTGATTTTATAAAATTAAAATAAACCCAATTCATGGATTATTTTAATCTTCCATAAAAGAATAAATTTCTATAAATTTTATTTATATAAATTTCTTTATACAAATTTATTTATCCATAATTTATAAAATAAATCGTACTAGATTTATTTAATTAATTAAACCAATTAAATTGGTTTATTCTCCTCTATTTGGCCGGCCACCAAAGAGGGGTTTGGCACCCTCTTTGGCCGGCCAAACCAACCCGGACCGCCGCGAATTAAACTCATTTAATTCGCCCAAAAAGCCTTCAAAAGACTTAGCCATTTTTAGCTTCCATTGCGCCTCTGACTAACTCAGATTCGACTTATTTCTCTTGATCGGAAAATCCAATTTTCAACTCGTTTTAAATCCCTCGGATTACTCGTAGTGCGTGTGACTAAATAGGCTTTCGATTTATGTTGGCCGTCTATAATTAACTGATTATAGAACGATCATGAGTGGCACCTAGTAGTACATCATGATCCCCAATTAATCGAAAGATCAACGGTTTGACCTCAGAAGAAATTATTCTGAAACCCTTCAGCAGCTCTAATGAATCGTGCCCCATTCCCTTCACCACCTTATACCCACTTGGTTCAGGACACGGTCAATGGTGTCAGTCCCCACTAGGCTGACTACGTCACACCTAGCCCAAGTAATGTCTTACTCGTCCTTTGGATTTCTAATTACTCTCATGTATTTTAGAGACTCTCACTCTAAACATGATATGCTCTGGCCAGAGGCTTTGAGTAACAATCCGACGATAGGCCTGGGTATACATCTCCTCGCAAGGAGTGGTGAATCCTTTGTAGGCTGTTCAAACATCTTCGGGCACTTCGGCTTACACCCGATCATCCTGGGTCCACACCTCCTTGGAGATGCTTGCTTAAGATGTCAAAGTATAAGTCTCCATGACCAAGATGACTTGAACACCGCAAGTCAAAGGAACATCGCACTTAAGCCGCAGTAAGATCTTCATTGACATATCTACATGTAGATTCCCATATGAAGTCTTACAGCTAGTCACTCCAATGAACTAGTTCCCTTAACTAGCATCCATGTTTATCTCCGGACATCCCAATGTCACCAGCCAGTGAGAATCAGCTGATTAGAGAATAACCCATGCTAGTCTCAACAGAATTGATAGTGTCCGTTTTTATCAATTCATCGACTAGGGATATTTTCAATACTTCACATTTGCGCATTTAGAGATAATCACTAGTTGTGATCTCATCACAAATTCTCTTATGCTGTGAGTTGTATTGCGGACATTCAGTAGATGAGTTTAAGATCCCAATCAAATACACAAGCATGTATACTCAAATAGTGAATTATCATTTATTAATATAAATGTTTTACAATCATAAGGCGATTGCCTTAGGACACTTCTCTCATATCACTAACAAACTCCCACTTGGCCTAATGCCAATCGCTACGGTATCCAATACCACAGGCTCTAACATGACCCTCAAACTTGCTTTGAGGCAAGGCCTTAGTTAAAGGATCCGCTATATTCCTTTCAGTGGGAACTCTCTCAATTTGTATGTCATTCCTACTTATAATCTCTCTGATCAGATGATAGCGGCGAAGCACGTGTTTGGATCGCTGATGAGACCTTGGTTCCTTTGCTTGTGCAATAGCTCCATTGTTGTCGCAGTAAACCGGCACTGCATCATCAATGGTTGGAACCACACCAAGTTCGGAGACAAACTTCTTGATCCAGACTGCTTCCTTTGCTGCTTCCGAAGCTGCGATATATTCCGCTTCCGTGGTGGAATCCGCTACGGTGTCTTGTTTGGAACTTTTCCAACTTACTGCGCCTCCATTCAAAGTAAATACGTATCCAGACTGCGATTTGGAGTCATCCTTATCTGTCTGGAAACTGGCATCTGTATACCCACGTATTACCAAATCTCCTTCTCCATATATTAGGAACACATCCTTAGTTCTTCTTAAGTACTTAAGGATTGTCTTAACAGCCGCCCAGTGATCCATTCCTGGATCCGACTGGTATCTGCTTGTGACGCTCAAAGCATACGATACATCAGGCCTAGTACATAACATAGCATACATGATAGATCCTATCGCGGATGCATAGGGAATCTTATTCATGCAAATCCTCTCGTCTTCTGTGCGCGGACACATAGACTTTGAAAGGTTGATCCCATGCCTGATGGGAAGGTAACCTTTCTTGGATTCCGACATGCTAAACCTTTTTAGCACTCGGTCTATATATGTAGACTGTGAAAGACCGAGCAACCGTTTTGATCTATCTCTATAGATTCTAATCCCAAGGATATAGGTTGCTTCTCCCAGGTCTTTCATGGAGAAAGTTTTGGATAACCAAATTTTAACTGTCTGTAAGACTGAAATATCGTTTCCTATAAGTAAGATGTCGTCGACATATAATACTAGGAATACGACTGCACTCCCACTAACCTTCTTGTACACACAGGGTTCGTCAGGATTTTGTGAGAAATCAAACTTTTTGATTGTCTCATCAAAACGGATGTTCCAGCTCCTAGATGCTTGCTTCAGTCCATATATGGATCGTCGAAGCTTGCATACCTTGGTTTTATCAACCGATGTGAAACCTTCAGGCTGTATCATGTATACGTCCTCAAGCAGGTTTCCGTTAAGGAAAGCTGTTTTCACATCCATTTGCCAAATCTCATAATCATAATGAGCTGCTATGGCTAGGAGCATCCGAATGGATTTAAGCATAGCTACTGGCGAATAGGTTTCGTCATAATCAATTCCTTGTTTCTGACGATATCCTTTTGCCACTAATCTAGCCTTAAAGGTAACAACATTACCTTCCATGTCGGTTTTCTTCTTGAAAACCCACTTGCACCCTATGGGTTTAATCCCTTCAGGTGGGTTAACCAAGTCCCATACTTGATTTTCGTACATGGAATCCATTTCCGACTTCATGGCTTCAAGCCATTTGTCCCTTTCTGAACTTTTCAGAACATCTTCATAACTGATAGGTTCGTCATCGCCAATGAGCAACACGTCGTTCGATTCACTTACGAGAAATCCGTATCTCTCTGGAATGTTGCGTGTCCTATCAGACCTACGAAGAGGTGGTGTAGTTTTAGGTTCAACTGATAGCTCATCATTATGAATTATCGGTTGTGGGCCTAGACTCGGTGTCTCTGTAATGTCTATTGGAGTTTCTTGAACTTCATCAAGTTCAATGCCACTCCCACTGTTTTCTTGTAAAAGAAATTCTTTTTCTAGAAATACAGCATGCCTTGAAACAAACACCTTTTGTTCCAAGGGATGATAGAATTGGTAACCCTTCGTTTCCTTAGGGTATCCAATAAATAGACATTTATCAGACTTAGCATCCAATTTGTCTGATACAACCCGCTTCACATAAGCAGGACAACCCCATATCTTAAGGTGAGTTAAGTGAGGTTTCTTACTATTCCAAATCTCATATGGAGTAGTAGAGACTACCTTGGTCGGGACTCTGTTTAATAAATAAACAGCTGTCTTAAGTGCATAACCCCAAAAGGATTTTGGAAGAGTTGCATGATTCATCATCGACCTAACCATGTCCATCAAGGTTCGGTTGCGCCTCTCAGATACACCATTATGCTGTGGTGTATATGGCGGAGTCCATTGGGATAATATCCCATTGTCCCTTAGATAATCTTGAAACTCTTGACTTAAGTATTCACCACCCCGATCGGATCGAAGTATTTTAATACTTTTGCCAAGCTGTTTCTCTACTTCATTTCTGAACTCTTTGAATTTCTCAAAAGCTTCAGATTTGTGTTTCATCAAGAACACATACCCGAATCGTGAGTGATCATCGATAAAGGTGATGAAGTAGCTATAGCCTCCTTGTGCCAGAGTTGACATTGGTCCACATACATCGGTATGTATCAGACCAAGCAACTCTCCCACTGGATTACCTTTTCCGGAAAAGGGTAATTTGGTCATCTTGCCTTTTAAGCATGATTCGCATGTATCAAATGAACCGGGTTCAAATGATTCCAAAATTCCACATCGGTGTAATTCGGTCATGCGTTTCTTACTTACATGGCCAAGACGACAATGCCAAGTGTAGGAGTCTATTCGATTATCTATTCGAGCACGTTTGTTGCTAACTTCGATATTGAAAACGTCACTGGATAAATCTAACGTGTAGATGCCATTGCACAAAGTTCCATTCCCATAAAGAACGCCATTTAAAGTTATGTAACAACAATTGTTACTAAAAGTTAAATGATAACCCTTTTCATTCAAGCATGAAATAGATACAATGTTCTTTATTAATGAAGGAACAAAATAGCAATTATCCAATTCTAAGACAGTCCAGTAGGAGCTTTAGCAAATAAGTTCCGATGGCAACAGCAATCTTTGCTCCATTTCCAACTCTCAAATTCGCTTCTCCCTTGACGAGTCTTTTCTATTCCTTAGCCCCTGTATGTCATTACATATATGTGAGCCACACCCAGTATCAAGTACCCAGGTATTTGAGGAAATAGAGTGACATTCAATAACGAAGATCCTAAAGAGGATGGGGCATCGGATGCCTTCTCTTCAAGGACTCAAGATAAATCTTGCAGTTTCTTCGCCAGTGACCTTCTTTGCCACAATGATGGCAAGTGCCTTTTGGTTTCTTTTCAGTCTTTTTAGCCTTTTTCTTCTTTCCCTTATTCTGTTCTTTGGCCTTCCTCTTAGAACCTTTCTTTGAGGAACCAACTAACAGTATCGTCTTCTGATCCTGTTTTACAGAAGGCTCTATAGTCTTCAGCAGGTTGAGCAACTCAGGAAACTGGTCTGGAGTTGCATTTTCAGAAGGACGTTTGGGAAGTTGATCTTCAAGGACACAAGCAGGCTTTTCTGCCTTAAGGACTATCCTCAGGTTTTGAAGCCAGTCTATGAAGTTAGGCCTAGTTAATTTGTTGGTGTCCAAGATGGAAGGCAAATTCAGAGAAGACATGATCGAGTGATTAACCTAGAAATACAAATTGAGATTATGTGAGAAGATTTATTAAAGAATGTATCAACATACATAAATTAAATCCTATTTATTTTTCGAATTGATTCACCCTTATTATCAATTCGGGAGATCGTAGGAACATCTCCAAATAGGTTGATATCCAACCATAGATAAGAACAACCATGGCTGTGGCCATCAAGTTCTTCTTAGCTATGAAGGTAGGTAATTATACCGATTACACATCACATATATGTAACTATCACATTATGCTATCAACTAATTGAATGTTTGCATAAATCATTGGGTTGTTAACTCATTAACAAGTATGTATCATTATACATAGCACCCAACTGCACCTCTCTTTGCATCGACCTTGGGTGTGGCACAACAAATCGATGCTCCAAGCTTAAGGCTGACCCATTAATCAAGAATAGTTTTAACATGGTTGGAGCTCATTCAACCGCTTAGTCAGGCTTGGATGTGTCCAACAACCAAAACTAATGATTGACCTCTGACTCGAACTATATTATTCATAAACTAATTCCATGGTTTGAACATGTTGAGGTTCAAGTCGAGCATGGATGTGTCCATCAACCCAAGCGAGAAACAAAACTCCGATTCTAACCATATCAATGGAAGGTGTTGGCCTTAATATTTTGTATGGGGTTTTGGGTCTCATTCTCTTTAAGCACATTTATGACATAAAATTATGTCATGACTAACGATTTCCTTAATAAAGTATGTATGTGACTTAATTTATCAAGTCTCATGAATTAAATTAGGAACCGGATTTCCTAATTATAATTTCATACTTTATTAAAGGAATTGTTTTGGGAAACAATTTCCTAAATTGTCATAATTAATTTCGGAAATA